>JBBMFX010000134.1:830845-842954 GCA_037832545.1 Rhabdalestes septentrionalis | reverse complement strand
CGCGCCGCAGGATGTCTACTCGCGTCTTTGCATTGACTTAACATGTAAATCACTCGCGCTTGAGGCGTCATTAGCGTCTGGTGTGAACGCACCTTTAGTCATTGGGAAAGCAAAAGAAATGTCAAATGACCTGCGGGAAAATGCAGTTAACTCTATAAAACAGAGAAGGTGTGTTCAAACTAATTAAGAAGTGGAAAATTAGGGGTTCTGTTGACACTAACCCCAAGTCAGGTAGACCAAATAAAATTACAGCAAAATCTACCAGGAAAATTGTTCGGGATGCCAAGAAAACTAACAAATAACTTAAGGTGAAATACAGGACTCTCTGAAAACACGTGATGTGTCTGTTTCAGGATACACAATGAGGAGGCACAAATGGGCTGCATAGTCAAGTTGCCAGAAGAATGTCATTATTATGCAAGTGCCAAAACGGATCCCGCTAACGATATGCCAAACAGCACAGAGACAAGCCTCAAGCATTCTGTAAGCCTCAAGTAATTTGGCATGATGAAACTAATATTGCCCTTTTTGGCCACAACCATAAACATTACATTTGGAGAGGAGTCAACAAGGTGTATGATGAAATGTACACATTTCCTACTGTGAAAAAAGGTGGTGTATCGATGTTTTGGGGATGTGTGAGCTACAAGACTCAGGAAATTTGGTCAGAATTGATGGCAAGATGAATGCAGTAAGTTACCAAAATATACATGAGAAATAATTTGCACAGAAGCAGCCCAGAAGCTGCGCAAGGGATCCTTGGATATTCCAACATGACGACAATGATACAAATCACAAGGCCAAGTTGACCAGTCATTGGACACACCAAAATAAATTGAAGGTACTGGAGTGGCAATCTCAGTCACCTGACCTCAATATCATTGAGCTTGAGCCTCATCCACAACTACCACAAAAGACTTCAAGCTGTCATTGATGTTAAAGGGTGCAATACACGGTATTAAGAATTGAGGTGTGTACATTTTGATCAGGGTCATTAGGGTCATTAGTGTTGCAATTATGATTTAAAGAGTAAACACAGTTGTGTGACAATAAATGGCTTCAGCAAACTACTAACCATCAGTAAAGGAAAACTGTGTCCCATTTGTGTTTAGCAAGTGTTCAATTTGTGTTTAGTTTTGTGACTTTTTTTACCTTCATCATGGGGTAATTATTTTCACACGTATTTTCACACAGTTTTTTTCTTATTTGTGTAGATTTCCACAAAGGTGTTAGAACAGGTTATTAACTTGGGCTAGCGTGTGTTTCAACGTACAAATTCCAGTAACCTTACGGTCGCAGTAACCGATCTGTCATAACATCCTCTAAAATAAAAATTAGTGCAAAGATTCTGTTTGTGACTTACATTAAATAAGGTCTCACACATTAAGAGTAAATGTAAATATTACCCAGAAAGAGTATTATTGTTCTATTTTTATTAATCCATCACCATGTTCAAAAAGATCAGTATAATGTTGAAACAATGGAAATAGGCTTAGTAGTAATACATAACCTGGTCTCTGAAATTGATTCTTCACCCCTTTGAATGTCAAGTAGTTTACAGTACACTAAACTAGAGGGGTGTGACACAAAGGTGTTGCACAGATTTGGCTGGAAAACACACATTATGCATAACCCAAACTTTAGACCGCTACCTTGAATCTCAAGGAACTAAAATGACCTGTTTGCTGCTGATATGTTTCTAACAAACATTTAATTAGATAACTTACTCTCCTCTGAAATTATATCACTGCCACAAAGCTGAAGTAAGCCAACACAATTAGCATGCGTTCATAACACAAATGCTGAAGAATGCACCACAAAAACATAAAAGCTTGTCTGCACCTTGCCGTTAACACCACAGAAAGCCACAGAGCTAGAAAAAGTGTAGTGAAGAGCAATCATCTCAGAATGGGATGGAGGCAGATTATAAAGGAGCACAAATTAATACAGATAGGCCAAAATTTTCAAATGTCATTAAAATCATCAAAATAAAACAATATTGCTCATGCAACTACCATCTGGTCACCAACCTTATCTCCAACTTGCTTCATTACCAATAAAGATAAATTGTACATCCAATGATGCAACAAATAATGTTGAACGGATGTATATTTTGAAATCAGGGATTGCACAGTCTGATCAATTCACTAGTTATGTACGCATCTGACAATTTGAAGGTCAAAAATAACAGTACAAAACAATAACCACAAAGACTCAATAATAATTACATTTGCCTTTGTAAAATGTGGCTCTAAAACATGTATAAACAAACTGCTCAATTTGTGCCTCACATGACAGACAGCACCTCACCATCATCTGCTTTCTTTTTTATAACAGGAAGCAATGCTACAAACATGTAGCTAAAACACCAACTGCACAATTACTGTAGGTAACATGTAAGCAATTAACATTTTATATAAAATAACTACATTTTACAACAAAAACTAAGATCAGTACTTACAGAGGAATGTGCCGCTGCTCGATGTCCACCCTGGCAAGTTCATCCTCTTCCACATCCGTCTCCCCTCCAGAACTGCTTTCAGTAGCATCCGAGTCGAAGGCACCTTCTGCAGATCTCAGGTTGGTGGTGCCACTGAGCGAGAGACGCTCCAACTCAGCAGGCACTGAGCCTCCTTTAAGAAAGCGGTTCAGACGATCCCTCTCCTGAGGCGTGTAGGCCTCAGTACTGTGGCGTCCCTGCTGCTGCCGCCAAGCATCTAGAGGAGCCAGTGTGTTCCTAAGAAGCCCCCCCAACTGCTGCTGAACGTGACGCTCAACCTGCTTAGCCTGTACCACCTGTAGTCGCTTGCGCAGACGTTGAAGCCTTCCTTCAATCTCACTCTGTCTGCTCTGGCTTAGCTGGGTGCGGTCACGTAGCTCAGCTCCTAGGCTGCCCAGCGGATACTGCAGTGCAGCAGGGGAAGCAGCTGAAGAGTCTGTGGTAACTGAAGGCAATCCTTCTGAAACTTTTTCCTCAACAAGGTCTGAAGGCGCAGTAGGGGGAGGGAAGGGTGAAGATTCTTGGCTATTAGGATGGTCCGCGGATACGTCTCTTGGGCACTGGTGTTGCTCAGTGCCATCTCGAAGGGGGCCATTTCCCAAGAGCCCCCTTTGGGAGGCAACAACATGACTGTGTGCAAGTGACTCCTGTCCAGTGTGCCTGCCTCCATTCAAGGTCACAGTGTTGTCTCTGTTGTCAAGACTTGGTTTAGTTATTTTTTTAGCCATGCCATTCACAGGAGTATTCTGTAGAGTAGGTGGGCCACAAGGTCCACTCTCACTCCCCCCACTCATGATGCTTTTGAACTGTTCTTCCGAGAGCTCCAAAGGCTGATGCTTAAGTGGTAAGAAACTAGGCAGGATGCCGTGATTCTGTAGTAGGACACCTTGCAGCTTGAGGGACTCCGGAGAATGCACAGACATCACATCAGAGCAGCGGTACGAAGTTACAAGCGGTTGGAACTTGCCCAAATGCTTTGGTGGCGTGTCTACTCGAGTTGGCTCCTCTCTCTTGCAAGTACCTTCCCCACGGGCAGGGCGTTCTTCTGGGGCCTTGCGTTTGACTGTGCCGTTACTAGACACGAGGATGTGACTGTTGCCACTGTTTCCCTCCACACCACTAGGGGACAGGGTGGAGGAGGGCGGAGCCAGTTTGAAGCGTATGCGGTGAGCTTCGGCCGGCGCATCGGTTAGAGCCGGCGCCATTGCAGCCATGCAGCGCTGGGAGGAGGCGGGCGAGGGGGCCTCTCCCGGTGCTGAGGCCAGCTCCACACCAGCCACCTACCGTCACGCCAGAGGACAGCCTGTATAATAATTTAAAAAATGCAAAAAAGAGAGAAGAAAAAATGTTTAGACATCCAGCATTGAGCAAAACAATCTATGCACAAAAACACAATACATTTTATTACACTGCAATCGCATTTGTGACAACTTCTGAAATGGATGTGAACAAAGACATATGACCGCCAATAAAAATAATCCATCTTTATGTTAGGGATGCTCCGATCAGGATTTTGGCCACCGATACCAAGTACTGATTTTTTGTGTAGGTCATCGGTCCATACCGATGCAGATTCTGATGCTTTAAGTTTATAGAACTGATATGCAAGCCCTCTGACCACGATTAACTTTTTTCAGATAAAGTAATACTATAAATGTTGCCTTTATTATATTTTTACAGAAAAGTAACTACTGTTTTAACAGGGTACTAAATCACAATTAAGTATTTATTATATATTGAACATTTTAATATGGTTCTTAAGCGCCGAATGAGGTTCGTTGTAATAAATGTTTTGGACAATGCGCCTCCATGTGAGATTACTTTGGAACATAAATGGAAAACCACGAAATTCCACACCGGCGATGACATGACTGCGACACCAAACATTTACGTCCCCACTCATCGTGTACATCCTCACGCATTGACGTCATCAATTGTGATTGGTTCCTAAGATCGGCCAAATTTAACGAGTACCAATCAAGTCATAAAATGTGATTATAGGCCCATCATCCATCAAAAATAAATAAATTAAAAATAAGCCCACACACCCAGATTTATCGAAGTCGAAGTTATTCGACTAATCGTTTGATGATGTTATCACCCGCAATGGAGGACACAGGTGTACAACATTGAGCAACTTTTATTAAAGTTCTCTGCAAAAATAACAGTCAACATGACCAACAAAAAGGCTTACACCTTGAATTTTCTGGTATATTTAAGCGTACAATGGAAAGTTGGAACAGCTTAAGCCGCGCAGCCACTCCGCATCCTCTGGACCGGACAACTCTCTGCAGTGCTAGCATTAGCCATGTTAGCTAGAAGATGCCAAGTTTTAACGCAACTTGCAAATTCTGTAGTTGACTGTGCTGTTTGTGTGTCTAAGAGTGAAGTACCTCCACACATGTGATGTGTGTCTCCTCAGCTGAGGTGTCTCCAAAAAAATATATATATATATTTTTGCAACATTTTTTTGTCTACAACAGTTTGCCCTTGAAGCTTATACAGGCCATATAGTTTATAGTCAGTTAATAACACTGAATGATGAGAATTAGTCAAATATGCATATTCAGAGAAAAATATTCAATTTAAATAAGAGCATTGATAGATAGATCATTAGATGTAGAAAGACTGCAGAAAAAAGCTCTTTCAGAAACAAAAACTTCCATTAATGCTGAAGGAAACTGCAAAATGTAATGACTGCAAAGGCACAGGGCCCAGAGTAGCAACAAACACTCATATGCCCTTGAACTGTGCACAGAAGACAGCAAGTAGCTGCAAACAAGTACAAGTTAAAAGTAAAAATGAAGAGCTTAAGATATAAAATCCGTATAACAGTTACCCAAACACAAGATCGCACAGATAAACCAATAACTAGTGTTTTCCGACCAGTTTGTTTCCATGATTGTGTATATGTATTTGTGTCCAATCAAGTATATACTAGGGATGGCTCGATACCACAATTTTGACTTTGGTACGATACCTTAGTATCGATACAAAATCGATACCATAGGTTAAAAAAAAAAGGAAACAGGCAAATATAGGTGAATTGCAAACAGTTTTCTTAAACACAGCGCTTTAAACTCTATAAAGAACTGTGCAAAGGAATTGTTACAAAAAAAATAACTAGAATTTAGATTTTTAGAAGAAACAAAACTGAAGTGATCTAATTTAAATAAAGTAATCTCTTAATGAATTTTCATTCTTTATCACACAGATGTGAACTCAGGTCTGTGGGTTCACCCTTTTCATCACTTTTGTAGGCAAAGTAATATTTTACTTCCACCACTCTCGCTATTTATTAATTTCGGATGTGTGGAGTGCGTTTCGTCTGCGTGATCCATCGCCGTTTGTCTGTTATCACGCTTGCGCAACACTGCCGCATAGTGGTGAAAATCGGAATAGCAGATGAAATACCGAACTGAGCAAACTTGATATTGTATCATTTGAAAAAATCCCAGCACATATATTACACCCATATATTCCCATTCACATATCTTACACCCATATATTCATGTATATAAGGGCTGGGCGATATGGCCCAAAATCTATATTGCGGTATAATTTTAAGCATGGGCTCTAATGATGTAAAGAATATATTGCAATATATGTCATAATTACATTGCAGCAGAATAAACACTTCATAGAATGCAATTTTAAGAACTACAAATATTATTTAAGATGTGTAACTGTCATACAATTTGGGCATGTCTGTTTAGCTAAAATATTTGTTGCTGGGCAATAGGGATGTGACTTTTTGGCATAAACACTAATCGAAAATCGAGGAGAACTATTCGAATGTTTTTGTACAATCGACCCCCCCGCACGCACGCATTTGTACAAACCCATGACGACAGTGAGGGTGAAAGTTATTTTTCACAAACTGTTTATTCACACGAAACAAACTGTTCCAAATCACAGTAAAGTAAATTAACACGAGCAATGCACCTATCAAACTATATTCTACACTGTCTAAATATAAAAAATACATCACTAACCACATTCAGAACTGCCTAGTCAATAAATCCGTTGAAACGGCCTGAAGTCACTTCGCTCTGGGATGGCTGTGCCTGGTAGTGGTTGATCTGTGGTATGCCAGCTTCATATGACAGTTTGCACTGAACTGTATTGCCAAACAAGTCCCATACGGAACTTTTACTAGCCTTAGGACTCTGCATTATTCACTCCGCACGGTAAAATTCAGTTTTCTTCTTCTGGAATAGCCTATGGGGGAGCTTTAGTGTTAGCAACACCCTAAGGCTGAAATAATGCGTTACATGATGTATTGGTGAGGATATGTCCTCATTTCTTTTCCGTGTTTTGTTCTGAGTCCCTTAAAGTGAGAACGGTATCAGACATAACTATTCGATTTTCGAATGAAAATCATGTCTCTAGGCACCTCATAACTTGAATCAAGTCTTAATCATATTCTGAAAGCTGCTATTCTCAACTGTAAGAAATGGCACCATGTTCTTACACAGGTAACTGGCAATGGCATTTGTGATATCAACTAGAGGTTGACCGATATATCGGTCGGCCAATATATCGGGTCGATATCTGGCATTTCTTAATGTATCGGCATCGGCCGATATCCAAGAGCACTATGCTCTACGACGATTTACAGACAGGCACCTCTGCGGGCAGCCAAGTATTATTGTTGCTGTGGATAATGTGGCCCATGCTGCTTGTGCTGGACCCCAGCCTCTGTTCCCAGTGAGGGAGTATTTAGTGAGAATGGAATGATCTAGGATAACAAGAGGAGTCGGCTCACAGGAGAAAATGTAGAATGTGTGTGTTTCCTGCACGAAAACCTGCAGCTCTTAAACTGGGAGTCCTAACAACTTTCAGTGATGGATGGGTGGGAGGAGAAAGACTCAGGGACTGGAAGTGGGAGTAAAATTTAACATAATACAAAAAGCAATGTGTATGTTTAAAAATTCTTACCTCAGGAATTGCACTTAGATTTATGCTGCTGTGTTTATTGTTTAATTGTTATTGTTAAATTTTGTTTTTGTTATTTAAGTTTATATTTAAGTAATTATTCAATAAATGGCAAGTTGAGAAATTGTAGGCATCTATCTTTGTGTTATTAGTGTGATATTTTACATCCAATAGAGGGGGAAACTTTTAATTATTGGGCAAAAAAATATCAGCAGTGTATGTCGGCTATCGGCATCGGCTACTGAAAAACCCATATCGATCGACCTGTAATATAAACCCACCACCGAGTGCTTTGGAAAATGCTTGTAAAATATCTGTCAAGTGGAAAGAAAAAGGTGTCCATACACACCAGCAGACTGACTGGGCGCTTGTGAAGGGCACAGGTATCCCAAAATGTGCTTTGTTTTGCGGTGAAAAAACAAATTACTTGTAATCCCCCTCTTTCTGGATAAATAGCTTTTTTTTGCGTTTTGTATCTGCGCTTGATTGACTTTAGTGAGGCGCTACACTGGGCTCATGACTTTTTAACACGAGCATGCAGCCCGATATGTAGTTTCGTGTATTTTCCTGTGGAGGTAGTAATTATTCTCTCTGCATTGTTTACATGTCTGCCATCTTGATTTTGCATTTCTACACTGAAAACATTGTAGTTCTATATTGAAAACAAAATTTGACCCTTTTACAATCGACATTTTTGTTTTAAAAATTCTACAGGTATGACTACGCAGGCGGGAAAGAATTTTGGAAGAAATTTGACGCCTTAGAAGGCGCAGCAACTGAGCACCAGGCTGAACGCCTGTGTGAACGCGGTGATTCGCTCCACTGAGCAGAAAAAAAACTCTGTCACACACATACTTTGCATTCTTTTACATGGCATACTATTTTTCTGATCAGCATCCGACTCCTTATACCCAAACCAGGTCCACAAGACCAACATCGCACCGATCTCCTTTTCCCTCGTCCTCCCTTGTGTAAGCTTCATGCTTGCAGCCAAAACAGGCACAGCTTGATGACCTCATCAACATTCGGGATTGCAGTACAGCGGTATAGTCAAAATCTTTTTAATCGATTTCCCCCTCCCCTCCTCAAAATCAAACTACAGATGACAAATGGTTCAAAAAAAGTTTGAACTTTTTCATTTATTTTTTTACTGGCTACATTGCAATTTGACACACACTTCGGGTCTAAAATATTTAGCACGTTATTGAACCCTGGCTTTTCCACAGTATGTATGGGCACCATATATTTAGCAATATACATTGCAACAGCATTTGTTACCACCCTCCACCGTGCCCCATATTTATCACATGGCACTAGGGCAGGGGAGTCAAGCTCCGATCCTGGAGGGCTGGTGTCCATAATAGTTTGATGGTTCTCCACCTCAAACACATTCACTATACCTGACAATCAACAAGCAACATGAACCAGGTGCTTCTGAGCAGGGAAATCACCAAACATTCTAGAGCACGGCTCTCCAGGTGTGGAGTTTGACACCCCTTCTCCATTACAAGTTCGTACTTTCTGCTGGACCTTAAACTTGGCACTATAATACGAGATGCGTGGAACACAGAGGCCCGTTAACATTTTAAAACCAAAAACGCAACAAATTTACAGCAGACAACACAAAAGCAAAAGAAATCACACACTGCTCTCTCTCAAGACCTCTTTGGGGTTCCTTCAGGTAGAGGTCGACCGATATGGGTTTTTCAGTAGCCGATGCCGATATTTTGGAGTCAGGGTCAGCTGATGGCCAAAATATGCTGCTGATACTTTTTTGGCCCAATAATTGAACGTTTCCCCTTCTATTGGACGTAAAATATCACACTAAACACAGATACACAAAATTTCTCAATTTGCCATTTATTGAACAATGGCAAATATATATATAAACTTAAATAACAAAAATAAAACTTTACAAGTTTGTTCTTGTTTAAATGTATTGTTATTGTTAACAATAAACACAGCAGCATCAAAATCTTTTAGTGCAATTCTTGAGGTAAAATTTTTCACTGAAAGTTGTTAGTACTCCCAGTCTAAGAGCTGCAGGTTGTCGTGCAGAAAACACAAACATTCTGCATTTTCTACAGTGAGCCGACTCCTCTTCTAGTCATAGATCATTCCAATCTCACTAAATACTCTCACTGGGAACAGAGGCTGGGATCCAACACAAGCAGCATGGGCCACGTGTTCCACAGCAACACTAATACTGGGCTGCCCACAGAGGTGCCTGTCTGTAAATCGTCGTAGTGCATGTGGATATCGGCCGATGCCGAAACATTAAAAAATGCCAAATATCTGCCGACCTCTACCTTCAGGGACTATTTTGTGTGTTTAGTTGGCTGTTCTTCCTTCTCCCCCTCCCTATCTCACAAAACATGGTAAAGCTAAAGCTGGGCATCTCGGCTGGACCACCATAAAAAGAAGTGGTGAGATTATGTTCTGCCCATGTCACGTTACTTAAAATGTTTTACACAGTTGTTGCTGCTGCAATGGACACAACTCTGAAAAGTTATATGTCTGAAAACATGACGGGGCTAAATGTGGACACATCTTAACCGGTCCACCTTAAATACAGAAGTGGTGAAATATTAAATTAATATGATTATATCGGAATCTGTATCGGCAGTCGTAAATTGGATCTCAAAACACGTGGATCGGACACACGCACACACTTCTAAGGGGATGAGGCCATTTCTTATGTGAGTTGCTCGATAAAGATGTTCAATGGAAATTTGGGAAAGAAAGCTATGCACAAAAAAAATACAAATAAATAAAAAATGAATCTTACTGTATTTACCCTGCTTATACCAAAGAACAGTGCATACCAAAGGAAGTATACATGCATGAATTACAGTACAGTCTACACAAGGGTAAAAGCAGGAGGTTACTGTACACACACACACGGCTGGGCGATATGGCCTAAAATCTATATTGCAGTATAATTTGAAGCAGGTGCGGTAATGATATATATTGTGATATATTCTTTTATACTGTACATACATTAGGGCTGTGACGACACACCAAACCAACAATTCGGTTCGTTTCATGATTTTTGACTCATGATTCAGTTCGTATCATGATTCATTTGCGGTGGAGGAGAGGAAAATTTCGTTTGAAGACACCTTATCTTTCCCACAAAATTATAAACTAAATTTCCATTCATACTGAGGACGAGGCTTCAGTGAACCGCACAAGAAGTCGAGTTGGAGGAGTCGACTCGTTGCTCTCGGTTCACCGCTCCGTTCAAACAAAAGCAACGCTCTGCCCAGCTGCCCGGAGCCACAAAACTCTAGCGCAGTTTTATCACAACCCAGCCAGCTTATAGACAATTTTAAGCCCAGTGTCATAACTTGCATGTACTCACAGCAAATCAATTCAGCAAACAATGGGTCCGTCCGTGCTGAAACCCTTAGACCCTGAGCTATTGGTTAAACTCTCTTATTACGGTGAAAAATATATGTTTCTGGGCGTGAACTGTACACGGGAAAGAGTTGGAAGGGGTGTGTGTGTCACGATTCACCCTCATCACACCGCGACGCGGGTTCGTGTACATGAGTGTCGCGATTTCGGTTTTGTATCATTTTTCATTACAGCCCTAACATACATTTCAAAATAACTGAACATACATACCAGACACATTGCAGCAGAATTAACACTTTGAAAAAAATTTAAATGGCATTTTAAGAACATTTATAACCAAGTAATCTTTAACCAAACTGAAATGCCCAAACTGAATGACAAACTACACATGGTAAAGTGTTTGCATCTAGGTACCTCATAACATGGATCGAGTCTTAATAATGTTCTGAAAGCTGCTTTTCTCCACTGTAAGATACAGCACCATGTCCTCACACAGGTACACAGTGATGGCATTTGTGATATCAATCCACCATTGATAATTTTTTCCATATGGATTGCCTTTAGAAAATGCTTGTAAAATATCAGTTTGCTGGCCACATTTTTCTTTCCACTTGACTGACTGGGCACTTGTGGGGGGAACAGTTTCTGGCTTTCTTCTTATTCCAAAACATGCTTTGTTTTGTGGTGATAAATCAAATTAAATGTATTCTCTTCACTATTAGGCCTCATCCGTAGATGTTTGAAACTTGGATAAAACGCACTCTGTAAGCCACAGTCTGAAAACATGAACCCTGTTAGAAAAGCTAGTGCATTTTCACAATTAAAAAAATTGATTACTAATAGTCATGCACAATTACTTAAAATTATGAAATATGTATTTTTAATCTAACAGTTTTTAAAATTTGTATTGATTTCTCATTACCGCAACACCTTCCACAATTTGTAACCATTTTTTTTTTATATTTCGATGAAACCTGACATTTTTAAAATGACTGGACAAACCTGAAAGAACATAATTTGTAGATTCTGAACATGCATTTAAAAACAAAGTACTATTTTTCTATTAATTAAATTAACAATTAATGAACAACTGTTTCGGTAATGATACATAGGTTTCGTAAATGAGGTTAATTATTTCGGTAATGATACGAAGTATACTTACACTGAAATTTGTTAAACTCATTTTCATGTAGAAGAAAACAGATCATATTTGCCCAAAAATGCATTCAAGTACTTTATTGTGTAGTGTTTGAAAAATACATAAGCAAAAAAAAGAGAAATATTAAAACAAGAATAAACAAACATGGCAGC
>JBBMFX010000134.1:757717-771353 GCA_037832545.1 Rhabdalestes septentrionalis | reverse complement strand
AGAGAGAGAGAGAGAGAGAGAGAGAGAGAGAGAGAGAGAGAGAGAGAGAGAGAGAGAGAGAGAGAGAGAGATTTTTGTACCATTTCTAAACCCTCCCTGGATGAAGCCCAGTCCTAATTGCAGGTTGCATCAAACACCTAGTTCATTAATTAAACGTATAAGATCATTATTTTATGATTAAATGTACAGGAACACTATACATATATACATATGAAAGGCAGGGCTACCTTCTTCTCATGGTTGGGGATGATGCAACGCACAAAGTTGGGGTTGGTGTTCCTCAGTGTGGCCATCAGTTTGGACAGCTGCTCCTTATAGAGCTGACCCACTGTGCGAAACATTCCCTTACGTGTCTTAAACGCACCAGGCAGCTCTGACATTCCGGCCACCTTATCCAATCCAACGATACGATCCACTGTGAGAGCGAGAGAGAGAGAAACAGAGAGAGAGAGACACACACACGCACAGTCATTTATGCATTTATGTAGATCCCTCACAGGTATCATATTTTCATACCCACAGTCCTGTAGAATTAAAATCAGCCACAACAACAAACACAACAAACAACAAAAGCAACACAGTCTTGTCAATACTGGTGACAATCCACACGATCACACAGTGAATGGGGGTGATGGGGAGGGATCGAGAACACGCAAGGAGAGTCACACGATGCCAGTGAAGTGTGTAAGGAGGGGACATACATGGAAAAACTGTTCAATGCAGTGAGTGTGTTGTGTGTGTGTGTGTGTAAGTGTACATTTAGAATCTGGAGCAGTTAAAATTAATAATTTCTGAAGCAACTACTTAACGTTTCACTGTTTAAAAGCTATTTCCTGGTTTGCATAATTGTGAATTTAAAACAATTTCAATACATTTCAAAAACTCTCATTTGAAACTATCCGAACTCAAAATCACGCAGCTTGGCAGGTGACAAAAAATTGACAAAAATCTGAATAATATAAGGGCCCTGAAGGATCAAGGTATCAAAACATTAAAAATTACTGAACTGATTTTGAAAACATATTTGAAAATTGAATCAATCCTGAAAATGTTAATTGGTACACCCTTAAATGTTAATCTTTTATTTTATTCATTTCATTTTTTTACATTTTCCTTATGTTAACATTGTGTGTGTGTGGAACTTATATTTAAGTGTTTTGTGATGATAAAACCAAACCCATGCATTTTATACCCATCTCTGCAGTACCAAAGATCAACAGCAGGGAGCCCCAACCACACTATTACACAGAGAGGGAGAGAGGAAGAGAGATGAGCACCAGCAGAGAAAGGCACGCGCCCGCACACACGCACAGCAACAGTCCAGCACAACCAGAAAAAAAGCAACAAGGTGAAAGGATAGTTGGAAAAGAGTGAAATGCAGGATGAAAAAAAGTATAAAAAAGGAGAGAAAACAGATAGATGTCACCTGGCTCAAAATGAAGGAAAGGAAAACGCTGATAAAAATAAGCTCTCTGACAACTCTGCACCTCTGAGAGCCAACGGAAAAGAAAAGGACAAAAAGAAAAGGTGCAAGAAAGAGAGACAATGTAGGAGGAAATTAGGGGTATTAGAAAGAGACAAGAAGAAAGAAAGGACAAAAATAAAAGAGAGAAAGAATGAGTGAGAGAAACAGAAGAGAAAGAGAGGGGAGGGTAAAAAAAATTAAGAGAGAAATAGAATGAAAGAGAAGGAGATGGTGTAAGAAATGAAAGAGTGAGGCAAAAGAAAGGTTAAGAGAGAGAAACAGGAGACAATGAGAAGGAGAAAATGAGAAGGGGAGAGAGAGAGAAAGAGAGAATATGTGAAAGAGAGGACAAACAGGAGAGAAGGGCAGGGAAAGTAGAGAAAGGGTAGGATAGACAGAAGAAGGGCAGAACAGAGGTACAGCAGACGAAAAAGAAATAACATAACTCAACACGGAAAATACACCAGCGGCATCAACAAGCTGGCCATCAACCAACATTCCTCACAGCAATAAGTAAAACAAATTCTGAAAATCTCTAAACATTCCAATAAATATCCCTCCCCCTTTCAGACACCTGATTCCTGCAGACATACCCTGCCCTTTGGTTTAGAGCCGGCTGGCAAAAATTCTAATTCACTCCCCCAAAATACTGTCTGGCGACTGAGACATGTGACCACAGCTGGTATGTACAAAAATAAACACACATTTGTGTATACACAAACAGTGTGTCATGTAGTATCAGAAATCAAATATGCAAGTCTATTAAACACTACGTATCATTACATTAACCACATAACTTCAGATCAAGACTAAAGAGGCAAATGTAAGTCACTTTGGCTGACAATATTCAAGCTGAATTTGTATTAACTTGAAGTTTTCCAAAATCATTACTGATGCTTTATACATTTCTGAAAAGAACACTATTTGTCTTTGAGATAGGATTTTATAAGCTGCTGGCTTTACTCACCGTCCTTCCACAGCTCAGACACAAACTTATCAGTGGATTGGTTGAGCAGTGAGGCCACGTTATCGTTCAGAGGATCCATGTTCTTCATCAGCCATTCATCTGCTTTGTAGTCCACCTGGAGGCAGGATATCAAAGATTCAAGATTATTTTTTGTCACATAAATACATTTTGAAAGATGGGGTATTGGGAATATTACTCGTAATGTTATGGAGATTTTATATTATTTTAAAAACATCTACAGAATTCTAGGCACTGACATCATATCTGAATGATCCTATCTGCAACGTCATTCTGTTACACTGATTAAGTTGCGCTATAAAGGTTGGTTTATCTTTACTATAGACTTGGGGGTTGTGTTTACTTTGCCGGCGTAGTGGATGATGCAGAAGTCAGCCTCATCTTTCAGTTTCTTGGGTTTTAAGAATTTGGGGTGTGTGCCCTGCTCCTGCAGGACCTTCTCAACGAAGCTCTTGTCTGTGGCTTTGGGGAACCAGCACTCCTCATCCAGCAGAGCCAAGATACCAGGAGGACTCGCCTGGAAATGAGGAACAATGGAAATGACTATGCTCATTTCAAATCTTTACATACGAACTCTGAACAAGTTTAAAATGACCAGTCCGATAAAGAGATCCAGTAGAAAACAGAAGCTTGCTGAAAGCTGGCTGAGTAATGGCACTTTTCCACCAGCACGAAGAACAGTGTGGCGTACAGTGAACAAATGTTTTTCCATTAGAAATAATGTGACACATACCCAAGCTGCTCGATGGCAGGGTTAAAAAAAAGGCCACAGCCAAGCTGGCTACATCACTGCCTCTGATGGGTGGAAATGTCATCACAACATGGAAAGAAGCTATCATTTTTAACAGTCTGCCCAAAGTAAACAACAATGGAGGAACAAACTAACAACTGGGAAGTCGAGGAAGTACAAGAACTGCTTGTTTGGGCTGAAGATACATTTCTGTGGGAGGTTTCTATGATGCTCTGAAAAATACAAAGGGGCACCAGGACATCACTAAATGATCACTGAAAATGAAATTGATCATCCTGTCATCCATGAACAAGCCACATGACACAGTGAAAACAGCACAACCTTCTTCCTCTGCATTTAAACCATTCACCCATCCAGCATGTGGGGATGGTACAAAGCTCCGGGTACCTCAGAGGTGCTTAGCACTCTTGGGAATCTTACCCAGGACTTCTTGAGTGCCCTAAACACTAGGCTAGCAGCTGCTAACAAGTTAGCGGGGTTAGGGTTTTGTCGCACAGCTAAACAAACCTGGACAAAAACCCCAAAGAAACAAAAAACTTAAACAAAAGCAGCTCTGACAGAAAAACTTTCAGCAGGTTCGAATTCATGGTTGCAGTTTTGGGATGATGAACGGACATAAACTGTGGGGAGAGAATTGCTCGTCAGAAACGCTGTTAACGGGAGGAGAGACATTGGAAAATCAAAGTATGCTGCAACTTCCATGTCATCACAGTGTGATTTAGGTACAGCACAGTTCCTAGGTACCAATGCAAAAGTACTTTTTGTGATCATTTCTAAGGCACACTCACAGGTTTCTCAATTAGATCAATGCAGGGCTGCAGGTCCAGGCCAAAGTCAATGAAGCTCCACTCAATGCCCTCACGCTGGTACTCCTCCTGCTCCAGGATGAACATGGTGTGGTTGAACAACTGCTGCAGCTTCTCATTGGTGTAGTTGATGCACAGTTGCTCAAATGAGTTCAGCTGAAATAACAGAGAAAAAACTACATTAAAATTGAGACGCACACATACATATATGCTCATTTTTAACAATTACAAATACATGTCTTGCATGAACGAGTTACAGTCATGAAACTGCTATATATGCATTAATGTGCAAATGTTTTAAGGCACTACATATTTTGCTTTCAATCACCAAATTGGTGCAAAAACATTATTTTCTGTATGTCAAAATGTCTTATCTTGGTCATCTTGAGTAAATTAAGTGACAGAAACAGGAAGAAATATTTTACTGCGACAGGCTACAAAGTTTCGAACCACTCATTTAATTTGCAAAAACTGTACCTCGAAGATCTCAAAGCCAGCGATGTCCAGGATGCCGATGAAAGAGGCTCCCTGCCGCTTGGTCTTATCCAGGGCTTTATTGATGCGCATAACAAGCCAACGGAACATTCTCTCATAGGTGGCTTTGGCCAGAGCCTCCACAGCGAACTCTGCCTGCTCCTGTGTCTGGGCTTTCTGAACGTAGTCCCGGCCCACTTTGATGCGTGGACTCAGGATGGCCCGGGTGAAGTCCGTCACATTCATGCCCATCAGGTGACATACTTTCTGGGCCGCTAGGGGGAGGAGGACAAGGAGGAGGAGGAAGACGGGGTGGGATTAATACAGTAAAAACCAAGAAATTGGAACCACCATATACACTATACTATGCAAAAGTCTTGAGCCTGCCTCATTTCTTTTGCTGACCAAAACCAATTGGTCAGTAAATGTTGAACCATGGCATAAAATAGTGTCATAAATGCAGTCATTGCTTGACATATTGCAAAAAAGCACCTTGCAAAACCTTATCAATAAATCTAGGGACAAATAATGGTATTGTCATATGTAGGGCTGGCCTAGAATCTATATTGCAGTATGATTTGAAGCATGTTTGGTAACAAAATATATATAGCAATATATTCTTTTCTTACATGTATACACATATATACACACATACATATATATATAAATATACTAGGGATGGAGACAAATACAAATACGGTATTCGGACTGGCACAAATAACGTGTTTTTTTTAACGAATACCGTATTCGGACAAATACTTTCAAATATATTTGTATTCCGGACATTACAATAATTACAATAAACTACTTCATTGGTGAATGGGTTTAAATGCAGAGGAGGAATTTCGTGCTGTTCACACTGTGTGCAGTGATATTCCGCCCCCTCCCCCTCCCCCAATCACACGCTCAAGTTCAGGATGAGATTCTGAAGTTGTTTGAGTGCTGCATTATGAATTTTACCCAAATACAAATAAGAATAATTTTCCCTTTTAACAAATACAAATACAGATACAAATAGCGGCCGCTCTGCACACCCCTAAAATATACCTGTGTGTCAAAATGGCTTTTTCTGAACATACTCACACGCCAGAAACATTGCAGCAGAATAAACACTCTTCAAAAAAGTCTAGAATGCAATTTTAAGTACATTTATCTTGCACAACTTATTTTAAAAAATTACAAAACTTTAAGTAATTTTAAAGATGTGTAACTGTCATACTGTTTGGGTGTTTCAGTTTGGTGGTTGGTACTTCGTAACGTGGATCGAGTCTTAACCATGTTCTTAAAGACACTTTTCTCCACTGCATGAAACGGCACTATGTCCTCACACAGGTACACAGTAATGGCATTTGTAATATCAGTCCACCACCGATTCTTTTTATCATACGTAGCCTTTAGAAAATGCTTGTAAAATATCAGTCGGCTGGTGTGTAGGGCCAGCTTTTTTCTTTCACCTTGACTGAATGGGCACTTGTGGAAGGCACAGTTTTTTCCAAAACATGCTTCGTTGTTTTCCAAAACATGCTTTTATTCCCTCTCTTCGCTATTAGGCCTCATCCACACGGATGTTTGAATTTTGGATAAATGAACGCGCTCTGAAAGCCACAGGCATTTTTTGCGTTTAATATTTGCGCTTGATTGATTTCAGTGAGGCACTACACTGGGCTCGTCTTACAGTTTAACTCCAGCCTGCAGCCCAATGAGTAGTTTTGTGTATTCACCTGCGGGGGCAGTAATTATTCTATCTAGATTGTTTACAAGTCGGCCACCTTGATTTGTAGTTCTACACTGAAGGCATTGTAGTTCTATATTGAAAACGTTTTTTTTGTATTTGTTAAAACTTACAATCGATAGTATTGTTTTCTAAATCTCCATGTTGTGGCATCGTAGGCTGAAGGCAGAAATTCAAGCAGAAATTTGACGCCTCACAAACGCGCCCCGACCGAGCGCTGGGCTGAACGCCTGTGTGGATGTAGCGATTCACTCCAATGAGCAGAAAAAAAGCTTGGCGCTCAGTCCTCGCTCACCACGCCACGAACTTCAGAAAAAGAGCTGATCCAGTCAGACGCCTTCATCCAGTTAGGAAGCACCTCCTCCTTCCCGTGTTTAAACTCCGTGCTATCGACCGACAGGCGCAGCTTTATAACATCAACACACGCTATTGTGGTAGGGCAGTATAGTCAAAATCTATACCGTTGGCCAAATACCTTTTAACTCAACTCCTAGCCATATGTATTGCCACAAGTTTTCTCATCAGAGATTATCCAGCCACTCATGTCTTGGCTGAAAGACAAAGTAACTCTCCTCACTCTCTCCGGGTGGGTAAAATGAGTTGTTTAGGCTATAAATGTGTTGACTTAGCCACATTAACAAACTAATATTTAAGTAAATACATCTGGTTATGAAGTGTTATAGAGATTGGAAGAGGATTCAGGGACAACTTACCCGTATCATCAGGCATGGAGGCCTGGTCAGAGTGGCGTTCCTTCTTAAAGCTCATGTTACCCAGCTGCAGCACTGACGACACCACCCGCAGCAAACCTACACACGCACACAATAACACAAACAAAGTTACAACTCAAATTTGAGACTAGTGTGATTCATCTTTATTACACAAAAAACAAACAAAAAAATCAATCTATACAAACCATAGGTATACAGGAACCATGTCATACCTAAATTACGGAGCATGCAGCACACTTTTGCACTACTGTATTACAGTGTGTTTCTGGCACTGTATTCTCTCCCAACAGTTTGTGTCCTGTCGTTCTAAAATTGCTTTCAAGTAGCCGAACCAGCATAAAGTTTTTCTGCCAGATCTGCATTTGATATTGTGGTCTTTTATTATATATCACCTTGCTTGAGTTTTTACATTTTTTCTCATACTCATTTTGCCATGCAACAAAAACGTATCCCAGCTAACATGTAAGTGACTTCCTGGCACACCTTCACTTTCCTCACAGCGCTCAAGATAAAGTTGTTAGCGTCATAGAAAACTCTCAGTGAAATTTCTCTTCAGCCCAGATAGAAGAGCTCATACTATCTCCATTATTGTTTTTCATGTACAGTGTAAAAAAAAACAATGGTGTCTTTCTATGCTGTGATAGCATTTCAACCAATCAAAAAAGCTAAGCTGTAGCCTGAAGCTCGGGTAAGGGTCACTTTTTGTTGTAAGGGAAAAACCTTTGTTCATGGTACAGCATAGTTCCTTGTCCTAGTAGAAAAGTGCCATAATAGAGCTGTAAGAGCTGCAATGCTTACCAATCTGCTCCTCCTCAGAGAAGCCCATGATGCGCATGGCCTCCATGGTGTCAGTGAACATGTCTTTGTCTTGTTGGCCAGGGATGGTAACATTGCCGTTGGACAGGAAACGGTACTTACTGTAACCTTCAAGACACAGCTCAGCTGCAACATACAACAGATACTAGTTAGCAATACACAAATAATATCTACATACAACATCTAACTGTGCTTTCTTGGGCCAATACTGATATAGTTGCACCACTCCATAGCTGAACAAATTATCAGGGTTCCCTGAGTTTTCCATGACTTTCCTGACCAAAAAGCAAAATTTCCGTGATCTCCCGTATAAAGAAATGTCCAATATAATGTTTGGATGCTGAGCAGAAATGGGCATTTAAGGGGGTTATAGATTTAAAAACTGCATTTACATCGTTGTTGAATACAGGCAGCTTGGCGTGTTGATGGACCATTCCAAAACCTCAACCCCATTTCTGACATCCTCTACATGCACATTTTATCTAGAAACAGCCACAGTAAAATGGGCCATTTGGAACAAAGCAGCTCTATATGCTATAAAGCTGCCTTATGTGGACCACTGGAGAAGCGCAGTGATAGGAAGTTGAGACGAGGTGGATCTTTTCAACATTTTCATTTTCGCAACATGTTTTTTCCCCCAGTCTCCCATATTGGAGAGAAGTATGACATACAAAGTATTTACATACTTTGCATTTTGCTCTACTGTCATCATCATTGTGAGCCAATCCTTAAATTTTTCTTTGCAAGCCAAATATCTTGAAATTTACACTTGCCTGGCATGTTTCATAAGTTAACGAGTGTAAGGACATATGTTGACAGACTTCACAAAATTTTGCATTCAAGAATGTTGCACATTTGTGGGAGAGGTTTTGAACAAAACAAAAACACTCACTGGGAACAAAGACACAAAAAAAACTACTGCACTATATGCTATTAACAAATTCCCTGATAATTCCCTGACTTGGACCCCAAATGATTTCCCTGTCTGGAAATACCTTTATTGAAATGTCCTGATATGGGAATTCTGAATAATATTTTTAAAAGAAATCTGAAAATAAGTCTCATCTTAAAAGCATTAAAATAACATCAGTGATTCAGTTTATTAGCTTTTTTGTTTGTGTTCTTGTGTTTACCAACATAGTTAAAAGGCATGGAGGTTATTTACATGTTTTAAAACCAGCAGCCTAATTCTAAGGGGCAAAATGTGGATAGAAAATCCATCATGGGATGTCAGAGAAACCGAATATTGTGCAAACAAATGCTGGATACATGCACTTTAAACCACTATGCCAACTTCTGCATTCAGTTATACTTCACCTTAGGAATAATAGGCCAGTGTGAACAGTCATCGCTTCTTCTCTCTGGTCTTACAGTGCTTTCAGTTGGATGCTTTGATTAAGAAACGACCCGCTGAAGGAGGCAGCCCATTACATTTACTAACAACATCACAGTTGCAGCCAGTGTTGTAATTGGAACAGATGAATAGGTGTGACTAATATGGAGTAATCCATGTTTGAGCATCAAACTGATTGTTCACATCATTTACACATGTCCAATGTTTCTGTTTGGGGCAGGATAGAGAAAAATATTCTCTGGGCCATACCGGACTTTCTGTAGCCAAATGCAAAGAGAACTCACTGCGAATTTTGTCTCCTGCTCCAGACAACATGTAGTAGTAGACATGGAAGGTTCTCTCATCTCTGGCCTGGCGGATGGTGCGAGATTTCTCCAGAAGATCTGAGGGTCAGCTTAGGAAATCACCACTGCCTTGGGAATCTACTAAACTAAGAATCTACCACTGCATTTGGAGTCTACTAGCCTAAGACTCTACTGGTTTAGGAATCCATTATTGCCTGAATATTTCTCAGCCTAGTATCTACCAATGCCTTGGAAATCTACTAGCCTAGAAATCTATTACAACAGGAATCTATTACTGCCTTTGAAATCTAAGAACCGAGGAATCTACCAATGATTTAGCAATCTAGTAACCTAATAATCTACCACTGCTTTGGGAGCCCAGTATCCTAGTGATTTACTAGTTGAGGAATCACCACTGTCCTTGGAATCCAGGACATTGTTTTCTGCTACTGCGCTGAGAGTCTTTTTTGCTTTAAACCATTACTGTAGGATTAGCTTGGAAATCCACCATAACTTTAGCTTTGAAATGCATCATCTTGTGATCTATTAGCCTGAAAATTGAAAACATGTCCAGTAGCAAGACACTGAAAGGATACAGGTCTCAATGTTGGCTCCAACAATGTAACCGTTAACATCAAAGTTGATTCTGATGAATTTGCCCTGATGGAATATAAAGAAGTTAACTCATGCAAAGACAAAATTGCGGGAAAATAAAAGCTTTGATAACAGTTCAACAGTTAGACAGGGTAGCATTCTTACGAATCGTGATGAGTTGTCATTCTTGACGGTTTTCGCATTACCAAAGGCTTCAAGAATGGGGTTGGCCTGCAATAGCTGCTTCTCCAACTCCCCCTAATGACCACACATGCACAAATATAAACATACACAGGACTGTTTATCAGAACTGGAACATGACAAAATGCCTTGCAGTGACTTACCATCTAACAGAGTAGTTACAAATAGCATGAAAAACATACAATGCAGCAAAAAATGCACACACTGCAGCAATTCACACCCTCCACATTAACCCACAAATTACCAGTGAAATTACCAGTAGTCGTGACATGATAAACCAACAAAACCAAATATGAGAATCCCTTCACCTTACAAGAGACCCAACATGAGCCCAGACATCATGCACAGGAGAACCGTTTGTGTGATTGAGCATTACATGCACACCATCCCAATTCCCTCATTCAAATGTACACATTCCAGCATATAAAGATCAAGAACAGCTGCTCAGTTTGAGAGTTGAAGGTCAAACCTGCTCAGATCACAAGTCACTGTGAGCAACATCTTGTACAGAAATTGTTTCCCAACAACCATGTTTGTAGCAAATCTATTCACTAGCATTCATAAACATCTACTTCAAAAAGAAATTCAACATCATCCTGGTCCTGGCAGAACTACTTTAATTTGGTTAATTTGTTAAAAATTAAATACACATAATAAATATTCCACATAAAAAATAGCTAATCCATAGAAGTGCAAGCATTGATAAGGCTAAAGAGCTGGAATGTTAAACAACATGTTTATTATTATATCACTTTTCAATGCAGCTCAGAATTATCAGCCAGATTGACACAGACGCAGCATAATGCAAGCGATGCGTTTTCCCCATTGGCAACTTTGTTCACAAATTAATCATTTTATTTATTAACATATTTTTATTAGTGAAAATCAGGGGTCTTCAGCTCTGGTACTGAAGGGGCAAAAGCCAGCAGAAAATGTGGGGACACTAATGCCTACTAGCGAAAAATAATGTTTTGATTCTAGCATAAGAGGTTAGTCTACCAGTTAATCTGATTATTGACTAAAGAAAGCTGTTTCAAACCTTATCTGAACATCACTAATGAATCAACTGCTGTAGTGTGAGTAACTGCTAAGATTCTACCTGCTGATTTGAATCAGTTTTGCCTTGGCACAGCAGTCCTCACACTGTGTTGGCCTAAGCTGGAGCAGGAGAGCCCCTGCCCCGGTCAGCAAAATAATACTTCATTCCACTCAGGAAAGAGAAGAAAGGATCCTACAGCTTCATTAGCATTGTTCCAAACCATGATATACTTGATTTACACTGCACTAACAAGGCCTTTCTAAGTGAGGTAAGCCATGCAGGAAGCATGATTTGCTAAATCCTTCAATTACAACATATTTTTATTCAGATATCAAACCATATAGAAAAAACCTGGCTGTGGAGCACAAAACCCAGCAGAAAGAACAGGCAGAAACCTGGCACACAACTAGCATTAGCACAAGATCAAAACAATGCTATGCTAAACCCCCTGAAAACCCACCAAGACTGATCCTTAACTTACTTTACATCAGTATTACATCAACATAAATGAGTGACATTTACACAGTTTCACCTGAACCCTCTGTGTCAATCAGCCGAGACATGATTAAAGACTGAAGTTCATCCCTTTAGCTCTGCACTGGAGCTACAAAGCTAACATGGCTCTTAATGGAAGCTCTTCTGTATCATCCTAAATCCCCACATGCTTGCCATAATGTGGGAGCAGTTGTTTGAGAATATCTAACAGGCTTGCGCGAGTGGTTTATGACACAGTATGACACTCCTACTGATCAAAATGGACCAAAAACCCCCTCAAACTTATTTTAGCTAATTCAACTGAATTTGAGGGAAAAGGGAAAATGTGCAAATTTGATTAAATACTGACTTAATACTGACTTAAATAGGTGAGGCAGTTGTATGTAGGTGTTTAGGCACCCCAAATGAACTTTGTTCTGGCAGATTTTCTGTGTGCACTTCCTCTACTAAGAACACGCTTCTGTATTTAATGCACCATTACAGATTATTTCCTGAATTTAACACACTATTATAATTCTTCATGTTAAATTCAGTACGTAAATAGAACATGTGCGGTAAAATGGCAGACAAAATGTAATATTTACATGTTACCTGTAGAAGAATTGTGTTTATTTTCAGTTCATTCATTTAAATGTCTCCTTTGATCAGAAGTGATTATGCAAAAAAAAAAAAAAAAAAGTTGTAAAACACAATATACCAATACACACACACACACTCTCACTCGCGCACACACACACGCACGCGCGGCTGCAGTGTCACTTCACACACACAAACAGAGCAAGCACATACTCACAGCAAACACACACTCAGCCTATACACACACTCAGAGCAAGCACACACTCACACAGCAAGCACACATAAGGCACATGTTGACACACCGTCAGGTTCCGGCAGCGGTCAAACCCGACTCAACCCTGCAGATGAACAACCAGACAGGACAGATGCAGCTGCCCATTCAGACAGACACTGAAAGGAGTGAAGACCTGCTGCATTAAAGCATTTGGCATGTCAATTACTGTTCAAAAGTGTAGCTCTCCATCTCTCATTTGGCTGCAGATAAATGTGTAAACTTGTTCACATGTGCTCGTCCTGTGTAACTGCTTTCAGACTGTGATGAAACATTTGACTCAGAACTGCAGAGGAGTGTAAAGCATCTTAGAAAACTTAAATTATAGTAAACATAATGTTGTAAACATAAAGCTAGATATTATCCATCCAATAACTAGTTCAAGTTCCCAAAATATATATTTGAAGGAAAAATAAATTAATGATCACAGATAATTATCTATATACAATATGCTAAAACTAGGAGGTTAAAATAGGACTTATATTTACTTGGCATTTTAATTTTTTTTTTTTAATTCACATAATTTGTGCATAAAATGTATTAAGATTTATTGATGATAAGCAATACCAAACCTTCAAAGAGTAGTGCCAAAAAGTTTAGTAACGCAGGCTGTAAAAACAACTACTACTAAAGGACAAATTGCTACATTATTTGTGTCTCATAGCCAATGAACCAATTAAAATCTCTCATTAATTACAGCAATAATCCCTCTTTTATTCCCCATTCATGTCAGTCTGAACGGCATTTGCTTTCTGCATTATCACGCTCTCAGTTTACATGACAATCCATATGACCAGATAGCCCCCTAGACAGCACATACCAGGGTAGGAGACATAGGGATTGAATGAGCAAGAGAGAGAGAGAGAGAGAGAGAGAGACAAAGAGAGCAAGAGAGAGTGAATAGAATGTGTGTAACTCACATGAGACAGGACCGAGCTGTTCTGTTGATGAAAAAGGGGAAAAAAATATAATTCAAACTCAAATGCTAAAGTAAATAGAGAAATTTTAAAAACTCTCAAGCCAAAGACCCAAGATGTTGCCGGATGTGAGACCAATGCATCT
>JBBMFX010000134.1:717746-742578 GCA_037832545.1 Rhabdalestes septentrionalis | reverse complement strand
AGGGGAAAACGAGGGACAGGTGACAGGACTTAATTCTGGGGGTGTTGCAAACCGTGGGAACACACTAGGTAGGGGGCACATGAACCAAAAACAGGGATAAATAGAAATAAACGAGCCAGAGACGGCACAGCCGTCACAGACACCTTCCGAACAACAGCAAGTTAACATTTATAAATCTGTTATTTTTTCTGAACAGGTGCCAGCAGAAATATTTTTCTTTTGTTAAATTGAGATGAAACAGTAAAGATGAAACAGCACAGAAAAATGAACTTAAAAATAAAAGTAATTTAAAAAACAGTGTTAATCTAATTGTCGGTGTTAATTAACTAATGCGTTAATGTGACAATAATGTGCCAAGCACATATGTTTATGTGTGTGCTCCTAATGGAAGCCCAGTATTACACTGTAGGTTTTGTTAAATAGTGCAAATACCTGGTTAGGCTCAATACTTCAATCAATACTTCATTAGATTAAATCAGGAGCTGGTGATGGAGATTCACAAACTCATGCAAAGGTTGGAGGCATCAAAGAGCAATCTGGAACTAAGCCTGCATTCTTCTTACCAGCTCACAAAACAAGAAAACAAAATGTGATATTATTTAATCCTTCCTTGTTGACATTTATTTTAATGGTAGGAACTTTCAACAGTATGCACAAGCTATACAATACTAAAACTTCAGCACACCACTGTATAAATAATCTTAATAATAATCACAATAATAATTAAAATATAACAATTATGCTATGGTTGCCAAACCACATCCTGACCAAGACTTTTGCACACCACGGCATATATAAGGTTTAACTATAATCACAATAAAAATTTGTGACTTTAAAAATGAAAGAATTTCTGCCATTAGAATACATTTAAACAAACAAACTAAACATTTTGATGAAATAAAATCTTGTTTTGTGGGCTGGTAAGGAGAACACAGGTTTAGCTCTAGATTGCTCTTTGATGCCTCCAAGCTTTGCATGAGAAACTCCATTAGCAGCTCCTGATGTAATTGCCAACATTGTGCTATGATTGCCAAACCACATCCTGACTTGGCACATTAATGCAGGATTAGACTGACATGTTGATTTGAACTTCCTACTTGGTTGTATTAAACAAAACCAAGGCAAACCAGCGTTAAATAATGAAACTAACTAACTTTAAACTCAGGAGGGGAAAAAACAATGTGCACTCTGTGACCAAATCCATGTAATAAAATTTGAAATAGATAAAACAGCACTGGCACAACCCTAATCTAAAGTTATGCTTGAACGTTTGTGAATCCTTTAGAATTGTCAAAATTTCTGCATAAATATGATTTGAAACATCATCAGATTTTCACACAAGTAATCAAGGTAAATCAAGAGAATCCAGTTAAATATATTAGACAAAAATGTTTCACTTTATTCATTGAGGAAAATTATCACATATTACATATCTTTTGGGAACATAAGCATGTGAACCTCTAGGATTAGCAGCTAATTTGAAGGTGAAATTAGAGTCAGGTGTTTTCAGTCATTTAAGACCTAAAATATTAGGACATATTGAACTGAATCTCAAAAGGAAGTGAGTCATGCAGCAAGACAACTATCCCAAAGACATTCTACCAAAGAATCGTTAAGGAAGTTTATGTTTTGGAATGGCCTAGTAAATGTCCTGACCTCAATCCAATTCAGATGTTGTGGACCTGAAGCGAGCAGTTAATGTAAGGAATCTCACCAAAAGCCCAGAGCTTAAGCTGTTCTGTAAAGAGGAATAGAAAAACATTATTCAAGCCAATGTAAAGAACTCATTACCAGTAATGGGAAACATTTATTTTAATTGCTGTAAAATTCGAAAAACTTCACAAACTTTCAAGCAACTGTACCATCTGAAATAAATATTCCTGAAAAAAATATATAATGAACCCTAAGATTCTCTTTAAACCATAGCACACAACATTTGTTGCTCATAAAGTACTACAGAAGAAAATGTACATAACTTTTCAGAATTAAGGTTTTGGGGATTTTTTTTGTCTATTTATTGCGTAAGTTATAAAGACAGCTGGACTTTTCCAACTATAGGAAAATGACAAAAATGCAGATACAAGGTTTTATTCCAACCGTGACGAACTAGCGGCCTAAAGGAAGATATGGGTGTCAGACCGCCTCACCTGTCATTTGAACACCGCCAAATGCTTATAATAAATTAAGGGACTGTAAAGATAAATAGCCACTATTTCACAAGCAGCATGACACCAACACCACAAAAATATTTCCTAATTAATTTCAGTATTCAGAGCTCTGTATGGAATATTCAAACCCCTGAGATTCCACTGTCATTCCAATAATAGAAGTGTTACACTTTCAAACTTGAAAAGAATCAACGAAAATTAAAATAAGTTAAATGAAAAGTAAAGTGATGTACAATATCCAAGATCCTGCGCTATTATAAACTTAAGCACATTTGTGTTTTGAAAAGTTTATTGGTTCCATCCATTGAAACCTGTATTCAGTCTCTCAGATGGATTTGATCTACTCATCAAAGCACCTAATACTAACAAAGTAAAAATTCATAATTCTAAAAAAGTATTATAATTCTAAGACCTAATACCAACACCTCAGACTAACAAAGCAAAAACTTTTCATTTAGTTTTGTCAATAAAATTTTTTGTATCAAATTTAAAAAATGCAAAACAAGAAAAACCTTTAGTGGTCTTCAGGCACTACTGTAGGTAGGTAGGTTTATTCTGTGCATTTCTATACCCTATATTTAATAATGAAAGCCTATGAGTCACTGCACAAACTAAATTCTGGTAAGAGTATTTTGTCACACTGTGGTCTTTAAAAATATTGCATCAATATTTTGCTAAATTTTTGTGCAGATTAACCAAATCAGTGTAACACTTGAGTGCTATAGTAGTTTTATGTACAGTATTTCAATGTGTTCCTTGTGGAAGCCCAGAATCACTTGTAGAACACTGGCTTGACATTTGAAATTAAATCATGAGCTACTGAATGAACTTTACAGATCTTAGCAATGGTTTTAGGCACCAAGGAAAACTCTGGAACTGAACCTGTGCACTTCTTTAAAGCTTACAATATATTCATTTCTACTTTTATACAAACTATTTTCTTGGTTGTTTATTAATTTACTCTAATGTTATCTTTGACAGTATAGACACATTATCACAGGTTGAGAACAATTCTTCAAGCAATTTGAGTCACAGAACTGTATATCTTTTAGCCAATATCATTAACAAATATGTGCTGTGGGTATGACATGTTTGGATTTTTTTTTATAACTGGCGTATATTACATATCCATTTGGGTCTGTTGAATAATTCGAATGCAAGCAGCATGGATCCATTGAAGAAGAGCAAGAAATAGTAAATTGTCACAAAACGTATTTGGAAGGTCCCCCAGTTTGTGTTGACATCACATTGAGCTTTATATGGTGTTTCTATGTCATGTTGGACCAAAATTATTGCATTTGAAAAAACATCGATTAATAAATGCTGCTGGTATTTTAAAACATCAAACACAAATACGCACAATAAACATAAGCATCCTAACTTCTTTTATTTTAGGTCTAAGAAACACCACAAGATCTTTGAACCAAAGAGAACCTTCAGGATAATCTCCGGCCACAAGTGGGTGGGAAAACTCACAGAGGGAGTGGGGATCCAGAAAATTAGGCGGACCAAGTGAAATAGCAGCAAGTGGTGAGTATGTAGGAGAGCTTATACCGGTTTTAGGCAGTCTTTGTTTGTTGAAATCAGATTTTACTGACATGATCCAAAATCTAAGGGTTAAAAAAAAGTTCCATAAATGGATATACATTATTTTCATGTCAGTCAGGCCCTTCTCTGTATCAAAGTTCTTTGAAGCTTTAGAAAATTCTCAGTGGTGTGTCTCAAGCTCAACCACAGTCCAGTCACCCTGAGATGAATTGCCCTGGCTAGTAGGGGAGTAGCTGCTGACAGAGGTGATAGTGGCAGATGTGGGATTTAGCTGATGAAGGATATGGGGCCAAAGGCTGTTCTCCAGTGGGCTAAGAATGCCTCCTCCTTGCCCTGGCAGGTAAAGCAGCGGCGGACAGCCATCTTCACTCTCCAACAGCAGGGCCTGTTTGATCAGTTGTTGCACCATGCCTACATTTGTGTTCCAGTCCAGCTCCCTTGGAGGTGGACGGCGGAGGTTCCCATTGGCTGCACGCAATGGTATCTCTGCTGTGTGGTCTTGCAGAGAAATACTTTCCTCATCTTCGTCTTCGCTGGTCTCCATGGCCTCATAAATGGTGCAGAGGGCGGATGAAGGAGACAGTGCCTTTAGCTGCTGCTGCTGCATTTTAAGTTGGAATTGCTGCTCCAGCTCCATCTGCCACTGCAGGAGCTGCCGCCGCTGCCTATGCTCCTGTTGCTCCTGATGGAGCTGAAGCTGCAGTAGCTCACGCCGCTGCCTCTCCAGTTGGTTCTGCTGTTCCAGCCGCTGCCTCTCTTCCTCTTGATGCTGCCATTGCAGCCTCTGTATATCCATCCCCAGCTTCTCATCCTCTGGCAACTGCTGCCTCTGTTCCTTCTGCCACTGCAGCTCAAGCCACTTCCTCTCTTCTTCCTGCCGCTGCCTCTGTAATTCCAGCTGCTGCTTTTCCTGCTGCCTTTGCAGCTCAAGCTGCTGCTTTTTCTCCTGCTGTAACTGCCTCTGCAGCTCCAGCTGCTGCTTTTCCTGCTGCCTTTGCAGCTCAAGCTGCTGCTTTTTCTCCTGCTGCAACTGCCTCTGTAGCTCCAGCTGCTGCCTCTGCAGCTCCAGCTGCTGCCTCTCTTGCTGCCTCTGCAGCTCAAGGCGATTCCTTTCTTCGTCCTGCCTCTGCCTTTGTAGCTCCAGTTGCTTCCTTTCCTGCTGTCTCTCCAGCTCAAGCTGCTTCCTCTTTTCTTCCTGCCGCTGTTTCTGTAGCACCAGCTGCTGCCTCTCTTCCTGCTGCCTCTGCATCACAAGCTGCCTCCTCTCCTCCTGCTGCCGCTGCCTCTGTAGCTCTAGCTGCTTCTGGTCTTCCTCCTGATGCTGCCTCTGCAGCTTCATCCAATTCCTTTTTTCTCCCTGATGCTGCCTCTGTAGCTCCAACTGCTGCCTCTGTTGATGCGTCTGCAGCTCAAGGTGTTGCCTCTCTTCCTCCTTGCACTGCTGGTGTCTCTGTAGCTTCAGCCACTGTCTTTCCTTGTCTTGTCGTATCCGCCTCTCCTGCTCTTGACGCAGCCTTAGCTGCCTCTGTAGCTCAAGCCGCTGCCTCGAACCCTCCAGCCACAGCCGTTGCTGCCTCTCCTGCTCATGGCGTTCCTGAATATGGTGGAGCTGCAGTTGGTGCTGCTCCAGGCGCTTCAGCTGCCCATTAGGAGGGTCAACAGACAGATTTACCAGCTCCATTCGCAGACCAGGAGGCTGCAGTTGCTGAGACTTGTGCTGCCGGTGGCTGTTCTGCACTGGAGGGAAGCAGCAGTTGTCATTGGCCTCTTGAGTAAGCAATGGCAGGCCACCATTCTTTACCTCCCAATGGTTCTCTAGGTTATCATGCCCTGCAGAACAGTCAAGGTTACCTGTAATATTTTTTACTGTTAGAGGTGCATTTGACAAAGAGGGATTACCAAAGGGAAGAGAAAGAGAAAAATAGAAGCATGCAGACAAGAGCAGGAAAAGGTTTTTGGTCAAGCAGCACTTCACAAACAAACAAACAAAAAAATACACAAAATGTCCAGAACACACAAGACAAAACTTTAACCAGAATTCCTGCAAAGTTGGTCTTCTATACACTTTTGCCAATTCAATTTCATTATTATCTGTCACCATATGCTAAAGGGGGTATAATATGGAGTTCTTCCCAGTGAATACTTTCTAGTTTTACCATAGCAGTAATCAAGTCAGATGCAAGAAAAACAAAAATATGCAATGGTTGGTGTCCCAAGTACTGAGGGATATAAAAAGACTGGTATAAAGATAAATTTGGCCTGTTCCTCCTTCATCAGTGGCTGTTTCGTCCAAGTGCCATCAGATTCTGGCATCTGCAGCTAATTATCTGTTGGAGGCCCATTTATTGTCTTTTTAATTTAAGGTAACACAGAGAAAGAGATCAGACTTGACAATGCTCCAAAAGCTGACCTTCAGCTAGATCAGGCCTGTCCAAAGTCTGTCCCATAGGCCAATCACGGCCCGTGGCTTCAAAATTATATTGTGTTATTTTAGACTCGCTAGCTCTGTCAGAATAAATAAAAAGGAAAAATAAAGGTAATTGTAACAATAAAAATGGTTTTATAACAGTGTGTATTTTCATGTAAATTTTGCAGTTTAAAAAAATGTCAGAAGGAACTAGGCATCTTCACTTTATCGAATTTGGCAACCTTTGCGAATGGTTTGACATCCTTGGTTAGATGTTTGTTTAGTAAACTAATTTATTAACGTTACCTCAGGCCAATTTCTGAAAACTCATGGAAATTTAAGGTATTCTCTACAGCTTGTTCAATGTTATCTGACTCTCCAGATATAAATGAAAGGCAGAATTGTGTTTTTAGTTGTTCACATCTGCCCCACTGGCTTACATTTGGTTACATTGGTATTTGAAAAATAAAGGTAATTGTAACAATAAAAATGGTTTTATAACAATGTGTATTTTCATGTAAATTTTGCAGTTTAAAAAAATGTCAGGAGGAACTAGGCATCTTCACTTTATCGAATTTGGCAACCTTTGCGAATGGTTTGACATCCTTGGTTAGATGTTTGTTTAGTAAACTAATTTATTAACGTTACCTCAGGCCAATTTCTGTCAAAAAGCTGAAACTTTATATTGTGGTAGATTTTTCAGTTTTGGATTCAAAGTGCACCATGAGAGTGAACCTGGGAACAACTATAAGCATTAATCAGAGAAATAGTAGTTATAATGATCTCTGTTATGGTTAATTCAACAAAGTTGTAATTAGGACAGTTCCAAAAAGTTCAGCTGCTATGTCTCCCTGCTTAACTTATATAGCTATATAAATAATAGATTTAACACTGAAAATGTTAGTGAACAAAAATACAAAATGAATAATAAACCTTTTCCAGGCAAATCAGACATGGCAATGTCAATGTCAAAGACATACATCATTTATAAAGCTATGAACAGGAATAGATTTCATGGAAAACCTGAACACAGTATGGACTGAACAATAAACTCGTCATTAGTGGCCCCCCTAGAATTGCTCCTGGCCCCCCTTATGACCCCCCTGTCCTGAACAGCCAAATATTTGAGTATAAATTTCCTGTGTCAGACTGAAATTCAGACTGAATTTCCAACTGAATTGGTCCAGGTGAAATAGCCCACTTGAAATTGCAAAGCTGAAATTAAGGTGCATAATGATAATGACTGAATACATTTTTGGCTGAATTTGACTGGCTGAATGATTTTGTATTGAATCTTTAATGCTATAACTACTGTTGAAATAAACCAAGCATGTTTTTATTCAACTGCAAAAATTCAAAATGTTTTTTTTTTAAATTCAAATACTAATTTACTTCCATAAGTGTGCTCCAGCACGAATGCTGAAACCCTGTGAGTGCAGGCCAGAGGGGGAGTGGGGAGGGGGGGCAATCGTACTCGGGCCCGGTTTACAGCAACCATGCCTTGTGTGAGTACACCCTAAGTATGCCATTCATTTCTGTGATGATGTAAAAAAAAGTAAGCCCATGCATCTTTGTAATTTGTTTTACTAAGGTACCTGTGTTCAAGAATGTGGGTTTAATGTAGTCTAATTGTACGTTTATAATTTTTGTTAATCTACAAAATACTACCTTTTATTTACTGTTTTCTATTATTCTATTGTATATTAATGTAATTGCTTGCTGGCTATCTTTCACTTTGCATAGACTGCAGTGTATTCACATTTACTCTGTCTTGAATCTCCCCAAAGGTCATTCCAGTTTATAGCAAACAAAAGCAGACCTAATTCAACCATCTCGAATGATCCTTTACTTGGATAAAGAACATTTAGAAATTTGCTGGACCTGTACCAAGTGAGCCAGCGAATCCTATGGGAATTAAATGAACGTTGGAATTACCAGAAATCACAGGCAGAGCAACTACACAGAGAAATGTCAAATTCCCGTTATTTCATCTGCCAGCTAAAGGACATGCATTATATGCTTATCATACCTAGGGGCAATTTAGTGTGCTCAATCAGCCTATCCCGAATTACTGTTTTTGGTGGTGGGTGGAAACCGGAACTCCCAGAGGAAACCCACGTAGCCACGGGGAGAACATGCAAACTCCCTGCGCCCAACCCAGAAGTCTAATACTAGCATTATACAAATGCTATGCTTATGCTATGTCAATGTTATGCTAGTGTTAATACTAGGGTAATATTAGGCTACTGTTAATGCTATGTAGGAGATGGTTGGTATGGAGTTTTAGGTAGTTTCTTGGTGGCAGGCCCTTTCTTCAGGAATTTGTTTTCTTCTCTTTTTATTATTATTCCATAGCTATTAATGCGGCTCGAACCATGGCGTGCACCCATTATGGACAAAATTATTGGGACACAATTGTCATACATTTTTTTGGAAATACACACACACACTGTTGGGTGTAGGAGGTTGTTGCTCTGAAGTTTATGGGTGCTTGCTTAGGCATAACAAGTTGCTTTGATGTAGGAGATGGTTGCTAGGTAGTATTAAGGCAGATGCTATTGTGTAGGAGGTGGTTGCTATGAAGTTTATGTTTGGTTGCTGAGGTATAAATGGTGGTTGCTATGGTGTAAGAGATGGTTATATTTAGGCTATGAAATTTTAAGACTATGGCATACAAGCACACTTCATGTGACGTATCAGGCGAACTCCCCCAACACACAAATGTGTTTGGCGATGACCTGCACTCATCTTTCCCTTGTCTTTTGCTCATCCCCTTTGCCCCCATTCACTTGCATTCATTTTTCACCCCACTGAAATGAATGCAGTTTCAGGTGAAGAGACTTAGAGGCTCCATACAGAGACCGAATATTATTAAACTTCAAATGAGGCCTCAGGCCACGTCCCAACTGAACAATATGGACAAAAGTATTGCGACATAAAATTGTCATAAAATTTATTGGCAGTTGCTATGGAATTTTAGGACAGTTGCTATGGCATACAAGGGTGTTAACTAGGTCCTAGCTGTGATATCAGAGCACTTTTTTCTAAGCACTTTTTGGCAGTTGCTATGGTGTAGGAGGTTGTTGTAATTAAATTTATGGGGGGTTGCTAAGGTTTTAAAGGTGGTTGCTCTGGTGTAGAAGATGGTTGTTAAGTAGTATTTAGGTAGATGCTATGGTGCAGGAGGTGGTTGTGGTGACCTTTATGGGTGGTTAAGTTAAAAATGGTGGTTGCTGTGGTGTAGGAGATGGTTGGTATGGAGTCTGCAGGTGGTTTCTTGGCGGCAGGCCCTTTAAAAAATTCTTAAGGAATTTTATTTTTTCTAGTTTATTTGTATTATTTATTTGTCCATTGCACTTAATGCGGCTCAAACCGTGGCGCACATCCAGGCACCCTATACATCAAAGCTTCGGTTTTACTTTCATAAGCATTTCTCGAAATGTCATCGAGAATGAATAGGGCTCATTTTTGGATTGTCCTGCTCGGACCCACTTTGTCTGAATCCCACCAAACTGAATGTGACGCATCAGGCGAACTCCCCTGACAGACAAACATGGTTGGTGATATCCTGCACTTGTCTTTTCCTTGTCTTTCGCTAATCCATTTGTCCCCCATTCACTTGCATTCATTTTTCACCCCATTTGAAATGAATACACTTTCAGTCTCCAAATAGTGTCCGATCCTTATGAAACTTCATATGAGACCTCAGAACACGCTCCCAATGACACTCGTATTTAAACTGAACAATATGGACAAAAGTATTGGGAGACAGCTGTCATAAAATGTATAGATGCATAAAATGGAAACCCCCCACACACCCATTCATTGCTCTGAAGGTTATGGGTGGTCACTAACTATAAAAGGTGGTTGCTATGGTGTAGGAGATGGATGCTAAATAGTGTTTATGCTGTTGCTATGGTGTGGGAGATGGTTGCTATGAAGTTTATGGGTGATTGCTGACATATAAAAGGTGTTTGCTATGGTTAGGAAATGGTTGGTATGGAGTTTTAAGACCATTGCTATGGCATACAAGGTGGTTGCTAGTAGTGGTGGCTGATAAATCGATTTAATAATTTAATTCGAATTTACAGTTCAGGAAAATTGGTTTTTATGAAAATCATTTATTATTTATTTTACATGTGAGCGCAGAAAGCGAAACTAATGCAACGCACCATTCTACATGGGTAAATTAGCGTGCCTCATTCAAACACTGTAGCAGTATTTATGCCCAAGAAAGGTATTGCTACATCTTTAATATGGAATTGGTTCCTTTTTTGCCGTTGAACACAGCCCAAACAAGTCCTGTGTCCAACAGCTTAAGCATTGCAGCCACTCAGCTCCTCTGGACAGGACTCTCCACAGTTCTAGCATTAGCCATGTTAGCTGGCAGTACGGTTTCAGATGTCGTGCAGAACGCCAGTATTGTGCCCCATTTATTAAGGGACCTTTTATTAAGCAATTGGTTAAGTCACGGCACACCACATGTGTGGAGATTGCATTGTGTCAGGAGTGCACACAGAGGGGATAAAACCCCACCACCTGGCAACTTCTCTCCGGGGGCATCAACGTGTGCCTCTAAAGTAGACTAGTCGAATTTTCTGTTAATGCCCAAGTGCAGGGGTGTCAAACTCCAGCCACGGAGGGCCATGATCCAGCACGTTTTGGTGATTTCCCTGTTTAGAAGAACCTGGTTCATGTTGCCAGTTAATTGTTTTACTGAATGTGTTTTAAAAGGAGAACCATCAAACTGTGCTGGACACCGGACCTCCAGGACCGGAGGTGCCCACCCCTGCCCTAAAGCCATATGATAGGAATGGGGCATGGTGGAAGGTGATAACAAATGCTGTTGTGATATATATTGCAAAGTATATGGTGCCCATACATACTGCGGAAAAGCCAGAATTCATTAATATGCTAATAGCTTTAGACCTGAAGTATGTGTCAGCTTCCTCTGTAGCCACAAAGTAAAAATAAAGAGCTGGGGGAGTTAAGACTTGTTTTGAACCATTTTTTTTCATCTGTAGTTTGATTTTGAGGAGGGGAGGAGAAAATCAATTAAAATCGAAAATCTGATTTATTGTGGAAAAAAATGGAGATTTTATTTCTAGGCCAAATCCCCCAGCTCTATTTGCAAGGGTGTTGCTTGGTGATAGCTGTGATATTGGAGATGTTTTTTAAGCAGATTTTGAAAGTTGTTATGGTGTAGGATAGGGCTGGGCAATTAATTTCTACAGGGGGCCACATGAAACACATGAACCGACGACAACTTGAACTTAATTCAGCTTAATATTAATTTTCTCTCATTGTATATTTTGATAAACATCAGTAAATGTTCCCTTAGGCATTCTATGCAGCCCTCCATTCGGATTAACGGAAATCAAGTCGGATGTTTCTCTGGAAGCGTCCGGCAACGTCTCAGAGACTGAAGCAAGTGCTGTTATTGGAGTAAAGAGAATGTAAGAGCTAGGAGCTAGGCATATGTTGCAGGAAAACATTCAATATTTTTACATGTGTTTATTGATTGTATATAAAACATGAAGACATATCTACGTTGTCCAAAGCGTATGATGCCACATAATGTCAAGAAGTGACTATTTTACATGACAGAAAATATAATTTTGTAAAACATGGAACACTTAAAATTTTGCACTGTTAGTGCTTTATAAAAAATAGTTAATTTTGTCTCTTTGGTTTCTTAGTATGCAGAACACGCACATATGTAAGTAAACATGCCAAATTTTTATGTGATCTTTCTAAAATGTGCCCATCATTTAGTGACCAGACTGATTTTTGTGATAAAAGTGTCTTTGAACTTGGGAAGTGAGCATCAGGACATTGATTTAATGTTGATGTCCTGATACCTGAAGTAAGGAAAACATAGAAGGCACACTTATTTCCAGTCTCTTTTAGAATTATTTTAATGTATGGGGAATTTGTTCTATTTGGTGATTTTGATAACTTGCAGGATGAACAAGTTTACTCACTTAACCTGAAAATAACTACCAATGATTTAAAAATTAATTTCAATTGCTTCACATTTGGTTTTGAATGCTTTGATCTTATGAATTGTCATGTTATTATTTAATTATTTATTTTGTAAGATCATTATTCCCGTAACTGACACGACGAGAAGCCCAGGTTCGGGGGAACCCAACTGTCCTGCAGGAATGTTTGCGGCTGGATACGTGATGGACGGGTGGGAGATGTGGCGCATCGTGTGTCTGGCAGCTCTGTTCCTGGAGGACATTGAAGACATCTACCTATTCGGCACCCAGATAACAGGGCTTCTGCTGATTGGATTATGGAGGACCCTGTGTTATGAGCAACTAAAGAAAGCGGTCATAGCTGGTCAAAGCCCCGTGAAGCTGGCTGAAATGATTGAATCCGTGGGCAGAGTAGTGAATAACCAGGCCTTGAATTCTCAGAGGCAGTTGTTAATCATCTTGGAGAAGCTCGTGTCTCTGCAAAGGGATCGGATAAACCATGAAGACCAGTAATGGACATTAGATAGTTGTCGAAATTGGAGTAAAAGCTATCGATCCAAATTCAACACAAGAAATCTTTCCTTCTCGGCTACCCCCCTTAATGGGGTGTGCCTGGGCCAATTCCACCGCTGGAGCAAAACAACCTCCTGGAGACAAGATAACGAGACGCTCTGAATTACTTCTCGCTGTTCCAAGGACACCTGTGTGGACTTTTGGACTTACACACATACACACATACACATACACACACACACACACACACACACACACACACACACACACACAGACCATCGTACACTACCCCCACGCCTTCGATGCTTGACCCCCCAGTGCAGAACAGACGGGTCTGTGACCAGCGTGGTCATAGATGCAGGACCGGACGGCTGCTCTTTTACGCGGGACTTAATATCCCCCACCCACCCTATACCGTCACCCCAACCCCCTCCTCACCCCCACCCCCTTTGCAATTTTATGTCTTGATTGTGTTACGTGTTTATGTGCTTTGTGCTGAGGTGTTTATTTTCTCTCTGTTCTAAAACTGCCCTATGAAGGACAGTCTGAGAGGAGCTGTTTTTTTTTTATCTCCTCTGCCCCTTCCCTAATGTTTTAACATGTTTTCTTATTTTCCATTATACCTCTTGACAGACCTGTCTATACGCCCTAATAGGTATTGTCTGTTGTGGTGGAAGAGGATCAATTTCGCTGCATATAAAAGTGTTGTGACAAATAAACTTATCATCATCATCATTCACATTCTGACAAAGCAGAGCAGTACTCAAGATACATAGCCGAGACATTGCTTAGTGCAGGACATACACTGGAGTGCTGCTAAATTTCTTAATAATTAATTAAGCAGTTGAGAATTTATAGAATTTGAATATGCTTTCTTGCCACAGGAGGTCAACTACTACTGATATGTGGGTAAAATCTATGTTTCTAAATTCTCAACAATTTCCTGTTGTTACATTTCTATTTCCTGTTGTAACATTACTTATTGAAAAATACACAAATATTTTGGCATTTTTTATTTAAATTTTTCAGTAAAGATAGTGGTATTGAAACATGGCCAGTTTTATTTTTGGTAAAGTCTATTTGTAAATTAAAAAGGCTAATAAAAGAACCATTTAATTGTAACTGTTTTAAGTAAAAATATACTGCCAGTACATGGTTTAAACAGTAATTTGAACATGATTTTCTTGTAGAATTATCAATAAAGTAAGATAATGTTTGCATAAATATGTAGTAATATAGATAATGTACAAATTGTCAGAATACCAGCAGCATTAAACTGGTTATTTATATAGATCTTCTGCTGCTCTCAAATGCAAACAATCTGGAATCCATAAATCTATATGACCCAAAAGTAATGATTTAACATTTTTAATTCCATTATATTTGTCCAATGAAAATATTTTGCAGTAGGTGTGAACAGGGGATGGTGAATTTCTTTACAATAATTAAGGGCTTGTGTAGTATAATTACCATAAATTGCATTTAATTGCTGTTCAGTTATTATGTACTGAGTGTTGCTGGACACGTAACAGCTGCAATAAAGAAGCACATTTATTATGGCATTCATTTATGTGAGGATGAAAAAAGTAAGCCCCACTTGCCTGAATTCTGAGGCATGCCACTGCATCAAGGATTGCTTGTAAAATATGTATCATTTTTGATGAGGCAACTGTTTAGAGTTTGCACAAATATTTGTTCTTTTTAAATGAATTTTTCATGTTCTTTTTTGTTTGTTTGTTATTAAAGAAACTTTACAAATCCGCAGCCAGATTGGAGCTACGTATTCTTGTCACAAACAAAAATCATCACATCAGACTTCGTGACAGAACTGTGTTACAAGGCCATAAAGATTAATGCATTTGTTTCTTTTTAATGTATTTATGGCATATAATCCATCCATCCATTTTCAACTCCTTTATCCTGCAACGGCATTATGTATGCCATATGTAAACATTAACAAAATAAGACCACCATGTAAATTTAATGATGTTTAACGTCTAGGCCTATTCATGTAAAAGGTAATTTACATTAACATTAACATTAACATTAAGATAATTAGTCATTTGAAACAATTAAATACCAACTGTAACTTAAAGAACACAAAACACATTGTCCCTGCATAATCATTTTTTCATTGCTGTCTCAACAAGATCATTTTGGACACACTGGACACTATCAAATAAAATGTCAAGTTGCTTATATTACTTAAATATATGGGGAAACAACATTAGATAAAAACATAAAAAAGTCTAAAAATGGACATTTATACACATATATTGACATATATACATATATATAATAATATTTTTGTTATTATTTATAAAATATGATCGTGAAGCATGATGTTTCTCATATAACATTTTCATATGAAAATATGTATAGGTTTCACTTATTATTGATTATTATTATTGATGCAAGGGTCAGACAGAATTACCTTAAAACTTCTTGATTCATGACTTAAAACTTGCGCAAACCACTGCGACACACATCACCAAAAACCAACCTGCGACACTACCACGAGCCCCTACGAACTGTCCCGCAAAACTGCTGTGAGCCACTACGAACTGTCCGAAGACATTGCCATATGCCACTATGAAACTGTCCCGCCCAGTGATGCAAGACACCACGAACTGTCCCGCCCAGTGACGTGAGACAATAAGAACTGTCCTGTGAGAGCAGCTGCAGGAGAGTACAGTTTATGCTCCAACTGCCTCTCTCCTGTGCTTTAAAACTCACAAATATAACAGCTACCCTTTAGAAGAACAGCTACCATTTAGAAGAAGAATGTAAATGTAAGAAACAAAACTGATAGTAACAGAAAATGTCTGCATCTATATCATATTTGAAATGATTGGGTTTGTGGTGAGAGAGGAAAGGCAGTGAAGGAAGAAGGGGCGAGCAGACTGGTTTGCAGAGACAAAGAGAACATTTCTTCTCTAGAGACTTCTCAAACACTTCTCACACACGGATATATTCAGGCAAGTGCTGGATCACGTGTGTGTGTGTGCATGACTTTTATTCAGCAAAAACCACAAACTACATAAACTATAAAGTGCAGCACATTCCCAGAGCTGAAGACCAAGTGGACAAACAGGATGACCAGCAATAAGACTGTATGTACATTTGACTGTGTGGGTTCTTCTTGCAGGGAGGGTTTTCTGAGTTTTGTCAGGTAGCACAGTCATACAAGTTCATGCTGGATAGCACAGGTGGGGACACCAGGGTTTGGCATTTCATCAAAATTCTACTAGGAATTAACACCATTCCTGTTCAACATTCCTTTTCCCAGTCATATACCATATTATCAATCCCACTCATTGAACCTACAGAGAAATAAGAAACAGGAACAGATGGCCTTGCAATGTTATTTAATGGAATTTTGGCGAAAAAAACTTCAACATTTCTGATTAGTGTTAACTGTTCTTTGTGATCATCCTCACATAACACATCTTGAATCATATTACAGTCTCATTAGTTTCATGTACAATTTCCAGTCGAAATATCCCATACTCACCACCAAATGAGTACAAAATATTTGGGATTTTTTTTATTCCAACATAAAGAACCATAATTATCTACTGCAATTAAAAAAGCCAGATCACTTAAGATCACGTATGAGTGTATGTGACATTACACACCCAGATTTGTTAGTGTTGATGAAAATGCATATTTTTTTAGTAGGAAATGATGTGAGAATGAATCATAGCGAGCCATCTAACATTCCAACATCCTACATTGGAAACACCAAGTGCAAAGCCTCTGGAAGAATATCTAACCTTAGTTAGTGCTAAACAGTTAGTTCTTGACACAGGAATGAGTTTTAAAAAAGGGATTAAGGCTACTTCTACAGTGCAGGAGAACTGACATTTACAAACGGTAGGCAAGACAGGGATCAACAGAAGAGATAAAAACAATAAAAAAAATGTATACAAAAATTGTTTGACATTTTGCTTGGTAAAAACAGTAGGATTACATAAGTCCATCCAATGTGTTTCATTGCTTTTGTTGTAGTTGTGTCTTCAGTTTTAGTTTTTTTTTTTTCCTTTTTCATGAAAAGATCTCAAAACACCTCAGTCTATCTGTCCAAGTTTAGGGGTGCCATAATATGCACTGTTACTGAAGTATATTCTAACAGAAAATGAGAATAGCTATTGTACAAACAGTTGTTTAAGCCATACAATCATATTCATGACTATTATAGCAGTAAGAAAAGGAAAGCAGCACTGACAAAGTCCTCCCCCTGGGTCCTTACTTTCCCCCAGTATCATTTAATCTCCCAGTTTTCTATGCAATTATCTTATCTTGTAAGAAAACAAAATGACAAAAAAATGGGAGAGGGGGTGGGGTTCTCTTAGGGTGTGGGGGGGAAAAAGGTGCATTCCAAAGAGGGATTTTATACGTTACCTGACAGAAAGCTATCAGTCTTATCGCATACAGCAGAGTAGTAAGGTGGCTGGATGTCTGTGCCAACCTTGTGTTGGGGTGAGAGGTGCATGGGTGACTCAAGGATAGCCTTCTCCAGTGCACCAGCTCCTGTTTTTCCACAGAGCAGGTACTCATCATCAAGGCCCAGGTGTGACTCCCCCTGCTTGCCCAGGGGAAGAAGGTCCACGGGGCAACCCAGAAGCTCTTCAGGGTGGGCAGCTGCGGCTGGAAGGGTCAGCTCCTTGATGAGTGAGGGATTTTTGGCCTCTTCAGGAAGCTGGTCCTCATTTTCCAGGGAGAAGATGCCAGGACTCTTCCCACAGCTCTCTGCCATAGAATGGGCGTTGGAGTTGGATGCTGAACAGTCAAAGCCATATGAGGCAACAGAATTGGCAGACTGTGGAGTGCCACCACCATCTTCTTCTCCAGCATGTAGGTCTGCTGCCTCCTCGTCTTCCTCCAAGGCAGGAAGGTTTTGAGAGGCAGAAGGGCTGTCAAAAGCCACAAGGTCATCAACAAGAGCATCAGAGTCATTGATCTGCATTTCTCCTTCAGTATCACTCGCCTCATCCCCAGAGGTGGAGGGTGAGGACGGAGCAGACACTGGTGCAGTTGGAGCATCCCCAAGTACTTCATCTGCTGGGAGAGTCTCAGCCTCCTCCTCCTCCTCACCACGCTCAAGATGTATCCCAAGGTCCTGCTCCAGGTCAGGCTGGGCTGCAGGTACAGGCGTTTGCTGCTTGTCGGAGCGTGACTCAACACCTGAGCTGCTGTTGTAGTCTCGTAGCTCCTCTGGTGTGCTGGTCTCACTGCTGCTGTGAGCTGCCAAGGCTGCTCCACTTAGGGTGCTTGACTGGGACATACCTACTCCAGAGGCACAGAGGTTTGAACTATCTGCTGGGACTGAGCTGTTAATCTCTTCGTGGACCCCAAGGCGTTGTGCCTGTAAATTGCCCAAAGGCTGTTCCAGCCAAGCTTCAGCAAGGGACTTTTCAGGTTCAACTGCACCATTGTCAAAAAGGGTGGATGTCATATGGACGGGGGCTGCAAAAGGGTTGGATAGGCCCCAGGCTCCAGCTGTGGGTATAGAGGGAGATGGAGCAGTGCGCTTCAAATTGTCCATGTAACTTTCTTCATAGCCATCCTCATAAACATTTTCTGCACTTTTAAAAACACTGTCCTTAGGGACCCTGCAAACCTTCTCACCATCTTCATCCTCATGCTCGCCTTTTTCCTTAGATTTGTTGTGAGGTTGAAGGTCCATGTGATGACTGCCAGCTTGCTCAAAGTCCATGTGACATTCAGGAGCACTGACAATGTCAGTCTCCTTCACTTCTTCATCTTCATCTTCATCTGAGAAAGATTTGACTCCAGGTGGGCCCATGAATGGCTGCTCGCTTGCCACTTTGTTAAGGCAGAAGTCATCATCTTCATTTACATTATGACTATCCATTAGGCTGTGTGAGGTCTCCATTTCCATTTTCTTTAGAGAGACATCACCTACACCTTCATCAACACAAGGACAATCCATTAGAGTGGGCGAACTTTTCTCAGTTTCCATTTTCTTAAGAGAGAAGTCATCTACACCATCATCATGCTGACATTCCATTAGGGAGGATGACATCTCAGTTTTCTCCTGCTGGCTGATGCTTCCAGTTCCACCAGAATGCATAATGCCCCAACCAGAGCCTCCAAATTCTGAAAATACAATATTAAATTCATCTACTTTTAGGGTCTCAGGCTTTACCAACTCCTCTTCCTTTTCTTCCTCCTCCTCCTCATCCTCCTCCTCATAATGGTCATCTTCGTTGATTTCTTCCTCTGCTTTCTCAACTGCCTCCTCCTTCTCAAAGCTAGGTGAGGCTGGTGATGCACCACTGAAATGCTCCACAGGGTAGGTATTCAATAGGTTGTGCTCTTCTGACAGACTAAAGGGCTTTCCTATGACGCCGTCTTCACATTTTATAGCTGTCAAATACTCCTCTTGAGGCTTGATTACTTGTTCCAGATTCTCTGGACTCAGACCATCAGAGAACAGGTTTTGACTCTCTGCCTGGGTATTAACAGGAGGATACATATCCAGTAATGGAGCAGTTATCTGGGCTTCAACAAGAACAACTGAAGCTCTGGTAGGTGAGGATGGAGGCGACATGACTGTTGTGCCCAAAGAAGTAGCAGCACTGGTGAGTTCTTTGAAACTGTCTATGTCAAACTTGGCTGCCAGCTGGGGAAACTTGTCATCAGGTGTCTCTTCTCCTGTGCCTGTTGGAATATCCTCAGCATGTTGTGTTATGTCTTCAGTGCCAGCAGTAATTGTTTCAGGGATGGGTTCAGGAAATTCAGATTCAGTTACGATTTCAGGTTCAATTATGATTCCAGGTTCAGGTGTTTGTTCACGCGCAGATTCCAGGAGCAGTGCAGACCTGAATTCTGGGTAAAGTTCATACTCTGTTTCCAGTGGGACTGCAGCTGCAAGTTCAGACTTGGTTTCCAGCTGGAAATCTGAATTGTGTTCAGGTGGATGTTCTGACTTGGGTTCAGGCAAAAGTTCAAAGTTGGATTCAGGTGCATGTTCAGACTCAATTTTCAACAGAGACTCTGATCTGGGTTCAGGTGCAAGTTCAGACTTGAATTCAGGTAGGAGTTCAGGCTTGGGTTCAGATGCCAGCTCTGACTCAAGTTCAGCATGGACTTCAGGCTCGCTTGCAACTTCTCTGGTGAAGGAATTCACAGCTGTGACAGCAGTAACAGTGGCAGCAACAACAGTAGTAGCAGTAGCCATGGTATCAACCATGGGAGTTGTTTCTGTGGTAGGAACCACATCCATCTTCTCATTCTCTTTGGGTGTAGATTCAGCTGCTGGTGCAGGTTTGGGGCCACGCTTTACTGGCATGGGAGTGCTGCTACCCACGGCTTTCTTAGGGTTTGTCATCTTTGTTATGCTGTTCTTTGTACTGGGAGATTTGGGGCTGGCACTTATCTCCTTCAAAGAAGCTGGTTTGCTCTCCTTAGGCTTACACATCTTGGCATCTGCTGATGGCTTTGTGGGAGAAAAAGGTTTCTTGGAAGTTTCTTTCTCTGGTTTCACTGTTGTGGCAGCCTTCTGGGTGTCAACCTTGGTGTTCTTGGTTGAGGCAGGGCGGGTGAGAGGGGAGGCAACTTGTTTCTTGGCTGCTGGGGTGACTGGCTTGCTAACATCTAATAGCAGAAGAAAACAGGGTTTTTAGCATCAGTTATACTAGTACGTGAATATTTGAGAAAGAAAAAACATTAATTCCTGATTGATCAAAGATATTTGTTTAAAGGACCAAGTTCATTATTGAGAAGAGCTTCCAGAAATTCACAGTGGCATGCATTATAAGATGAGTCAAAATACATGTTAATATTTTATACATTTCTATTATGTTAACATCCTGGCTCAAGAAATACCCGACCAACTTATTATTGTGTCAGGCATTCATAGAACATCTGGCAAATCTAAAACAGTTGTAACCATTCTTTTAAGAGTATGAAGACCTGTTAGTTTTAGTATTTACCTTTCTTGATTGGTGTAGTGGTTTTTGAAGATGGAGTAGGAAATCTGCAAGTAGGTGGAGCCATGATTTTAGCAGGTGATGTTTTGGCAGTGGCAGGTTTAGCTGTAGAAAGGGAGGGCTTTAATGCAGGAGTTGATGCCGATGCCTTGGATGCAGCAATGGTAGCTGGCTTAGGTGCAGCAGATGATGGCCAAGAAGTGGTGCTTCCTGTGGCTGGCCTGGATAAGGGAATGTATTGGACAGAAGGCAGACATGTAATCAGAATCTCTGGGCACCGTCTAAAGTTTGTTGTACAAAAAGTGCATCAGTGGAAGTGTGAGCCGATGGTGCATCGGTTTGTTAAATACATTTTTAGCAGCAAAATGACAAAGGCACTGAATTCAACTTTCACCAAGCATTCATTCTCATCCCTGCATTCTTTAGAATGATGAGCAAAGGATTTGTGGCTCCATAGCAATTACAATGCTTTGACTCTATTAATTGTTAACTTAAGAACTTATAAGTCACACGGCAAACAATAGTCATTGGGGCCAGAAAGGAACCAGCATAAAAGCACAGCACCAGCAGACATGGGGAGGAGATTCTTGAGCATTTATAGATTTGTAGCTCTGAGCAGAAGTGGAAGATAAGATCACGTCAGCTGTTAGAGATGTTGACCCACTTTCACAATGGCGGTAAATGCCAAAACAGTACTGTCAGAGAACTTCCTCAACCATTTTATGATCTTTTGGCAACAGGACCCCTGATATGCAGCACTGTGCATAGGTCTGCAAAATGTCTCTATACAAACTGTTTAAAGCCATTTTCCCGAGCATTTGACAATCATTGTGTCAAACCCAGTTCCTGATGGAACCTAATACGTGGTTTTCACAAGGAACAATGATATTCTGTATATAATGTCACGACTTACTGTATGTTATTTGTATGCTGTTTTTTTAAAATAAACATATCACTGACCATCTAAATATATTGAAAAAGTTGAACAGGCTGATCCGGAGCGCCAGCTCTGTTCTTGGATGCCCCAGAGAAGGCTGTGACTGACAGAAGAATGGTGGCTAAGCTGTCATCCCTGTTGGACATCTACCACCCCATGCAGGAGACTGCACTGAGCAGCTCCTTCAGTGGCAGGCTGCTGCACCCACAGTGAGGGAATGAGAGATTCTGCAGGTTTTTCCATCCAGCTGCTGTCAGACTGTACAACCTATACTTTGCAGCTGACCACACACACACACACACATCCAAAAACCAAAGACTGACAAGTGGAAGATTCTCTTACATGCAAGATTCTATTATGTGCAATATTTCTCTTGTATGTTATACAGGGTTCCCACTCTTAGTCAGACCTAAAGTTTCCCTGAATTTTCCATGACTTTCTCTGGACAAAAAGCAGAATTTACATGACCTCCAGTATAAAAAACAAACAAACATTCAATATAATGTTTGGATGCTGAGCAGAAAAGGGAAGTTATAGGGGTTATAGAATTCTAAACGGCAGAACTGCTCGTTCTGCAATTCAAGTGAGTTTTAAGCATTCTGTAATGCTGGTGAGTTTTGTGTGTTCTAGAATTCTGATGAGTTTAAAGCATTCTGGAGTTCCTATGAGTTTTAAGTTTTCTAGAATTCTAATGATTTCTACATGTTCTAGAACTCTACTGAGCTTGAATTGTTGTACAGTTATGGCGAATTCAGCATAGATTGAAGCATACTTCAGTATAAATAAAAATAATATAAAACTACCAAAAAAATAATATAAAACCTCTACTATTCTGATGATATGCTAGTTGAGAAATAAGGGTCAGAATTGTTGGCCTGTAGACATAACAGATGGCATTTGTAATATCAACACACTTTTTCTTTCTAATTGTCTGACTGAGCACTTGTAGAGGGCGCAGTTTGTGGCTATCTTCATATTACAAAACGTGTTTTGTGGTGATAAAACAAATTACTTGTATTCCCTCTCTTCTCGATTAGGCCTACTGAATCTTGGATAAATGAATGCACTCTGAAAACCATGTGTTTTTGCTGAGTTTTGTATCTGCACTTGATTGAATTCAGTGAGGTGCTATACTGGGCTAATATGACACTGTTTAACTCTAGCCTGCAAGCCAAACGTGTAGTTTTGTGTATTCGCCTGTGGGGGCAGTAATTATTTTCCCTTGATTGTTTACATGTTGGCCATCTTGATTTGTAGTTCTACACTGAAAGCCTTGTAGTTCTTTTCCATTCTTTAAAACTTAATCAACCTTATTGTTTTAAAAATCCTCCTGGTACAGCACCAAAAGTACTTTACGAGTACCTCCTCCTCCCCTCTCCTCCCTCCGTGTAAGCTCCATGCTTGCAGACGCTGCCAAGCTTTCAACCAAAACAGGCGCAGCTTAATGACATCATCAACGTGGGCTGGTGGGCCGGTATAGTCAAAATTTCTACTGCTGGCCAAATTCATACCATTTCTTCAGTATACCGTTTATACTGCCCACCCCTAGTGTACAGTAAACCCAGCAATGTATTAAGAGTTGTATGTATGTATGTATAAACACAGTTACTGAACATACACAAACACACACACAGGTTTAGTGAATGTGTTTGAGTAGAACTACCATAAAACTGTGCTGGACACCAGGACTGGAGTTGCTCACACATAAGTCACAACACATGTCTGCATGGCAGGAGGTCTACAGGGCCTGGGCTCTGCATCAGGGATTGAATAAAGTAGCCTAGATCCCAAAGACACAGCAGGGCTTGAATGGCTTATCTCTTTAACTCGTGCTCGGCTTGCGGCCTATCTCTTGTTCTAAATAAAGACCCTGAACCAAGGGAGCTACACAGAAGACGACAGGATGAGTGAGAGTGGGAGAGTCACATTAATCTTTGATTTTGAAAGAGCAAGAGCAAAAATAACTATTAAGAGTTGTCCAAGTAATTTCCATGATGAATGATTTACATTAAAATTTTGGAACTGGCATACTGGGCCAACTGGGACCTGGACAAATTTGAACTTAATTTCTTGCCAGTTCATCCAGTCCCACACATCCCGCCACACTCAAGGCAGGAGATGCATGTATGTGTCTTTGACTGATGATGATCCTCAAAGCGTGGATACAGCATGGAGGGAGAATGAACACTCTCCCCATGGAGGGAGAATGAACACAACCGTAGACACTAAATAATGCATAGAGACAACAGAAAGAAAGAGAAAGATGAGATGCACATTTCTCATCTGATTAAAGACTATTAATTTCATATTAGTGTCACTTTCCACTTCACCAATAATGTCTTCGATGGGACATAGGTGGAAGATCTAAATGAATGTTCTTACTCAGCCAGAATTGAGCTAATATTTTTTTCTGTTGTGCCAAATATTTGTTGTTCATCACATCCCTAATAGATAGACAGAAAGACAAACAGACAAACTTTATTTATCCCCAAGGGAAAATTCAGATGTCCAGTAATTCATTCAAATAAATAAAATAATTAAATAAAAGAAAAAACACAGTCCATTAATTGTAGCCAATAATGAATTGGTGGAGGGTGGGTATAGATGTATCATCAGGGTATTTTTGCATGTGGCAGGATTATGTGCTATATTGGAAGTCTGCGGTGTAGAGCGAGAAATAGTGTGGTGCTAAAATTGTCCCTTTCCGGGTCCCTGTTCTACACCTCACCGTCAAAGGGGCAAACTGAGGTAATTCTGTCAAGTAACCTGTTACCCAGGATGTCAGGGAGGGATCCTATCCCCTCCAACTTATTATTATTAATTAAATGAAAGTTCTGTCATACACAATCACACCACAGGACACAGTGTGAACAGCACAAGATTCGTCCGCTGCATTTAATCTATTCACCAAGTGAAACAGCAAGTACCCATGAACACAATGGCTGTGTGCAGTGTGCGGGGACATTACTTCGCTCAAGGGTACCTCAACACTCAGTTGCAAGTGTTAACTAGTGATATTTCTTAAGATTTTGACATACAAAACACCATACAACAGACTTACTGATGTTGACCACAGGTTGCACATATCTTTCACTTCATAAATAAAAATAAAACAAACTACATAAAATGTGAGATGAAGAAAAAGACAGTTCCAACACACTGGCTGGCATTCATTGCAGGAACTGTTGATGCATTACAAACTGGCATCTTACAGTCAGCTATATCAGCGTTTCTCAAACTTATTTGTCCTGGGGACTTGTCACATCAGGCTTTGGGGCTTCAGGGCCCTGCATATATGGAATACCACAACCCCATAT
>JBBMFX010000134.1:704962-717646 GCA_037832545.1 Rhabdalestes septentrionalis | reverse complement strand
GTTTGTCCTGGGGGAAGAGGCTCGGTCGGACGTGAAGAACGCCGCCTTCTCTACCGAGTTCTGTTTGGGTAGCTTGGCTGCGTGTTCGCGTGTGTAGGGTTAGCAGCGCGGCTAGCGGCGGAGACCCGGCCGCTCGGACTCTTCGCCGGGGCCGCGGCCGGGGGCGCGGGAGGAGCGGAACACCCGAGGGCGGCAGCGGTCAACCCTCCAATGGCCGACCCGAGAAAAGTCCCATTCGTGACTCTCGCTTCGTTCGGCGCGACTTCCGACTCCAAGAAACGCCGGAGGGAAGAAGAGGGCGACCCCAACCCTCCACATCCCCAACACCACCATCTCCACCTCCAGAGGGATGAAGGCCACGGCGCCGCGGCTGCTGGGCCCTTTGGGGCCGGGAAATCCACTGGCGGAGGCGGGAGTGGAGCTGGGAGCACCTCAGGAGACCCTGAGCCCACCGTGCGGCTGAACCTGTCCCTGTCCGAGCCCAGCGACCACGGGTCCGCAGAGTTCAGCTACAGCGAGCTGATCCAGCAGGCAAGGCTGGGGCATTCCATCTGCAGGTTCTCCCCTGTAGCCACGCTGTTTACATATCTTTAGAAACTGTTACTGGGCCCCTATGGCATCATAGTGGGTTGCTGTATTTAGCAGTTTTGTCAACGAGTTCAGAGATTCTCTTGTTCGGACAGAGCGTCCACCCAGAAAGGGCCTGTCCTTCAGCCCATCATTCAGATCGTGCATTTTATGAATGGGAAAATAGCCTCAAATACTCACAGTGGTCATGCAAAGGGTAGGACTGGGACCCACTCGTCAACACTCGTTATTTAGAGTTTTTTTGTGAAGTTAAAAGCCTAATTGTAATTTCATAATGGGTCAAGGGCACTTAAACCCTAAAACTGTTCGCCTGAGTGTTTTTTATTTGCTCCAACTGAATTCCACCTGCACATTTGTCCGCAGAGTAGACAATCTCAGTCAACTAGGCCACTCAATCCGAACGTAGGACAAACGTTTTTATCAGGCCGTTTTTAATCAGGCTAACTTTTGGGCTCACCCGGTCACACATGCTTTCTTTCCAAGAAGGATTTGGACAGCATATAGTGGTGGTATTCTGTCCGACACCTGCTCAGGTCATGAGGTACTTACTTGGTGGGGTGCAGCACATGTACATCTAAGGAAATGAACTAGTGTGGGTTAAGGATGTGTTTGTTAGAAAGTCTGCTTTTGCTTTTTGGTTTGGCTGTGAAATGAAGGCTTCTTTCAGTCGTACTTAAACATAACTATTACTTTTTAAATTGTATTGATATAAGAAACTTCATCACTAAATAGCACAGTGCCAATCTAGAGAACAATGTAAGTGACGGTGAATATGCTCTCTTCTAGAAACTCTAAAACAAGAGGAGTTGTTATTGTAATGGTCCGTGACTGGTCTACCAAAAATTGCCCAAACTACCAAGCAGCATGGAAATGACATAACGGGCTGTCTCTTATTAGGGTAGAAAAAGGCCGATGTTTGGTTGGGCTGGGTTTTGTTGCCGATTTCCTGAGTCAATCTGATTCTGATTCACAAGGTCCTGATCGATTCGATTCTCGATTCGATATCGATTTATTTACAGATTTCTTTGTGTTGGTACTAGTTTGGCTTGGTTACAAGTTGACTTGAGTGGAGGAAAACCCTATGTTGATGGACAGTACTGCAATATTACCTGTGGAAAGTAAACGTTTTCAGTTAGTGTTTATTTTATAATTAATCTAATCCAACATTATAAAATTGTCTATTTAAATTAATACAACTGCTGCAGAGGAAGTGTGTGTGTGTGTGTGTGTGTGTGTGTGTGTGTGTGTGTGTGTGTGTGTGTGTGTGTGTGTGTGTTTGAGAGAGAGAGGAACATAGAGAGGCAGAGTCGTAAAAGAATTTAGGAAGAAAATAACTTCCAGGTCTCATTTAATTTCTTACATTTAAAACAATTACAAAGTTAACCTCAAAAACGGCTGAACAACTGTAACCATAGAATTGGTTGAATAAAAATAAAAAAACAACAATGACCACTGCTGTTTAAAACTAAAAACTCTAGCTCAGCAGCCACGGTAAACACAGTCTAAGAAATTCTGCTTGACTGATAAGACTCTTCGGGTATTAAGAGAGATTCTGGAAAATTCCTCCTCTGCATTTAACCCGTTCCCCGTGTGAAGCAGCGGACCATCACACTGTCACTCGTTGCCCGGTAAGCAGCGTGTGAGGACGGTACCGCGCTCGGTACCTCCGAGGTTGCTGTCGGTCTAGGGGATCGAACCCACACTCTGATTGCAGGGCGAGTGCTATAATAACTGAGCCACTATCCGCCCGGCTGAGCTACGTGAGTGGAGTGAGTGTTTTATAGCTTTCCTTGTGTGGTCGTGAGCAGTACTGGTGATAGGAAAAGATAGATGTGCGAATTTTTGAATCTATATCATATTTTTTGAACGAGAATCGATATTGATCAGCAAATCAATTCTTTGAACCCGGCCCTAAAGTTTGGGATGTGATCTTGCTCATTTATGTGTGTCATACTACATGTTCATTTGCGGATGGGGGATGGGATCTCATTGGTTGGGCTATAAAATGAATGCCCCTCTCTGTTGTTTGTGAACAGTATGGGCATGGTACCCCATTGCTTTGTTTACATTTGACTGTCTTGACTGAACTTATTTTTTGCTTGCCCAAATTTGTCTAGAGGACATACTAAGCTGGTCTGGATGTTCACAGCACTGAATTAAAAATCTGGCTGCTTCGGGGAAATGTATTTATTTGCGTGTCTCTGGACTTCTACTTCAGAACTGAAGGCCAGTAGTGTGCTAGCTATGTGTTAGGGTGGAAAACTACTACAAACTAGTTAGTGGTTTTGCGGTTGTTCGGTCTGGATTGGCAGGAATTCAGTCTAGTCACCTGTTCAGTATCTGCATGATGGTTACAAACACATCCGATCACTTCCCTTTCTGCTGCTTGAACTGTATCTGTTCATCTCCTCTAACTGGGTTATTTTGTCTCCCAAAGGCCAAAAAAGTTCCTCAAGGGCTCACCCCAGCCATGGACCCCAACGACCCGTTTGCAGACGAGGACCAAGAGAGACGATTGGTTGAAGCACTTGCCAAGAAATTTGAGAGTAAATATGTAAGTAGCTCTTTCTTAGTGTGATGATACACCCTTAATGCTGCACATCATGGACAGATGTTTAGTATTGTGACTGTAGTGCTATATGTAGTATTATGTACATGATGGATTAATTCAGATGTCAAATAGCAGCAGACCTTGAGAGATGACTGGTCATTTCCATAACTCAACGCTTGATTGCTATAAGCCATTTTCACACATACACGGGTATTTCTGATAACAGATCTTGTATTCGTTAAAAAAATTGTCCACATGAGCATGTTTTAGAAATCTCTCCGTCCACATGCAGTCGCAAAAGACCCTGTCAAAAGCATGCCACAGCAGCAGGTGCCAATATACTAACCTTAAACAGGATAGCATTGATGACCAACTGGATAGCATTGATGACCAACTTCTCACAAGCTCCTTTTCAAAGGTGCCCCACTAGTCACTGTTCCAACGGGGTCACCTAAACTGGCTAAGACGTTGGCCATGGGCACTGGGCAGAGACATTGTCTGTGTTTAATATATTAGCATACAAACCTGAGTCTAATGTCTGTGTCCGTCATACTGGAAGCACAGTATGTGCGTGCATGGGTATAAACATGCCAAAACTTCAAGTATTGTTGAGAGTAGGGATGCTCCAATTAGGATATTTGCCACCGATACCGGGAGTGGCTGTTACGGGCGAAGGCAGGGTACGCCCAGGACAGTCGCCAGCACGTCGCAGGGCCACACACTTGCACACATCCATTCTCACTGTCACACCTAGGGGCAATTTATTGTGCTCAATCAACCTATCTCCAGTGACGCAAGTTTTAGTTGGTGGGAGTAAACTGGAGCACCCGGAGGAAGCCCATGCGGCCATGGGAAGAACATGCAAACGTCCGGGGTTTTTTTTCCCCCTTGTCCTCCATTTAAATGCAGAAACACTGTATTCAGAAATCACCACTCTGGCCGGATTTTTCAAAAATGTAACGCTTATGTGTCGACTAAAGGCCAAAACATGAGACACAATATAGCGTGAAGAATGTTCTACACAATAAAACACTTTTTAATTAATGTAATGTTCCATACGGTAAAGCTGTGTAACACGATAGGCCTGCGTTAGCCTATCATGACGACATTACAAACATTTTGATAGTATCTACAAAATGATCTACTGCTGAGCATTTAAGTATGACATAATAAAATGCTACTAGCAGTCATTGTGAGGCAGTGCAAAAAGGCATTACAGCTTAAGTTATAATGAATGTACAGTAAACACCTGCTTATTTGCAGATTTTTCCTTAGAGCCTAAATTTTGTTTTCTATACTATAGATCATTAAGGATAAATATAACACCTAATTTGTAACATAAATATTAACGTAAATTCAGCTACATTTCCATATAAAATAAAACTGGACATATTTTGGTACTGTCAAGAGAACACAAAGAATTTAAAATGTTTAAAATTAAATTGAAAAGTTTTGGGAGCATATTAATGTTTGCAATATAAAAATAGGCATTTATTTTACCACTTAACACATCCGTGGTTTTTCGCATTTCATGGGTCATCTTGGAATGTAACCCCTGTGAATGTTGGTGTTTACTTTTGTTCTGTGTATTTAGTTTTAATGTATTCTGTATTTGGAAAAGAAACCAATTTGCTGCTTTGGGGTTGGGCATCAAATTTGATCAGTTCTGTTTCTGTTCTGTATATGGATTCTGGTTCTAATTGGTTCCACTTTTTGAATCCATAAAAGTATAAAACAAAGGAAAACAAGTCTTAAAGGGACAGTTCACCCAAAAAAGAAAAATTTGTTTATTTGCTTACCTCCAGCGCATCCAATATGTAGGGTGACGTCGTTTCTTCAGCAGAACACAAACAAAGATTTTTTGCTTTAGCCGTGGCAGTCTGGTAGTCATTTAATGGAAGTGGATGGGCGTCAAACCTTTAAAAGTAAAAAAACCATTCACAGACAAATCCAAATTACACCCTGTGGCTCGTGACGACACATTGATGTCATCCTACATATTGGATGCCCTGGAGGTAAGCAAATAAACATAAATTTTTCATTTTTGGGTGAACTACCCCTTTAAGACATCACAAAATAGTGTTCCAACACTAATAGGAGTAAAATGCTTACCAATAAATATTTATATGTGGATGTACTCAACTAAAACAGGTCCTGGCATATCTGTAGTGTTTAGGAATGGGAGAAATGCAAATCTGCGAAATATTTGGGTACGTGATGCAGATATTTTTTCCTAATCTCTTTTCATTTGGAATATACTTTTGGTTCCTTACGTAACAGGATTATGGTGATGGTCAGCAACTGAGAAACCCAAAACTGACAAACTACTAATCATCATGGAAACAACCCACCATATGAGCCAGCGAGCCATAATTTGGATTGGAAATTTTTTTGTACAATTGTGCTCATGAGTTTGCATTCTCGCTTGCATATGATTTCTTAACCATTTTTCAGAGTGAAATGGACACACCAGATCCTTCACTTTTTTTGCTGTACCCAGTGACTGGTTGACTTGACCTTGTATTTTGGATCATTGTCATGTTGGAATGTCCAAGTACATCCCATGCGCAACTTCCAGGTGGATTAGTGCAATTTTTCCTCCTGTATTTTTGCTGCATTTATCTTGCCATCAGTTCTGGCCAAATTTCCTGAGCCTTTGTAGCTCACACATCCCCACAATACCAGCAAACCACCTCCATGTTTTGCAGGAGTAATGGTGTACCTTTCTTCATAGGCTTTGTAGACTCCTCTCCAAAGGTAGCATTTACGGTTTTGGCCAAAAAGTTCAATTTTATCTCATCACTCCTGAAGGTTTGAGACTTGTCTTTGCACTGTTTGGCATATTGTAAGCAGGATACTTTATGGCATATGCGTAGTAATTGCTTTCTTCTGGCAACACAACCATGCAGCCCATTTGTTTCATCAAGTGCCTCCTCATTGTGCATCTTTAAACAGTCATACTACGTAGTCCTGAAGTTATTTGTGAGTTTTTCATTTGAATCCCGAGCAATTTTCCTGGCAGTTGTGTCTGAAACTTTTCTTGGTGTACCTGACCTGGTTGGGTTTCAACAGAACCCCAAAATTTCCACTTATTAATTAGAGCTTGAGCACTGCGGGTTGGCATTTTCAATTCCTTTTGTATTTTCTTTTGTCCCGTGTACCATATGAAAGATCATTGACCTTTTATACACACCCACTAATTACAATCAAACCGATTATCATTTATACTCCCAGAAAAATTAAGAAATGATAAATTCTGAGCACAACTTTAAATGGATAATGTAAAAGTAGTTTGCTTTGTTGATGGAGGAGAGTGAGGGGGTTGGGTTTAATAAGAGCTGGGCGATATGGCAAAAAAAAAAATCACGATAATTTTTCTGTATTGACCGATATCGATAATTATCAATATTGCTGTAATAATAAAAATAATGTAATAAAAAGTATAAATATAATTTTATCCCGGCTAACAGAATGAAAACAGTGAAACAATATTAGGAAACAAATATTTTTTTTCGCAACAAATGACTATTTACATACAAAATTCCCTTAAAATTGTAAAAATGTTATTGATTTTCAAGGATTTAAAGAACCAAATACCAAAGATCAAGTTAACAAAACCATATAATAATGTACCAATATGCACAAAAGTACAATATTACAAATATGTCAAAGGGCAAACACAAAATAAAGCTGGACAAAACTGACTGCAGCAAGTATCTGTAACAGTGTTGCCCCCTGTATTTCAAATCCTTTCTTAACGTGAACTGGTGGCAGGAATACCAAGATACAGCTTAGCTAGGGGGCTCACCTTAGGAAAGGCAGTTATGTGGACTTTCCGCCATTCCAAAGGACTGGTTTCACTGCCCACACAAGGAGTTTGAAGATAATTTTCGAGTTCAGTTTCAGTCTACCTTTGGTCTGAAAGTCGGGTCGACTACTTTAAGAAATTTTAGCATCATTTTGTTTGCGAGGAAGTAAGTCACTGCACTTGCATTGTCCCATAGCCTTTTTGATTTTTTTAGTCACATAGATGCTGTTATCACCCGGAACTTGCTGATTACCGACTCCTCCTGCTATTCATGTACTCTGTGCTATACTGAACAACAGACCTACACGCACACACACGCACAAGCACACGAACGCACGCACGCACACACAGCGACACACACACAGGCACACGCACGCACACAGACGCACAGGCATGCACGCACACACAAGCACCTCTGAGAACTGTTTTCGGTATTATCTCCTCCTGTGCATTTAATACATTCTCCTTCTCCGTTTCACTCACCGGCACAGCAGTGTTGCCCGACGTCTTTTTTTCCAAAACAAGACCACGATGCTAATGTTTACAACATTGCGTCTTTAGGAGAGGAGGGGCAAAATTGTAATGTCATCAGTGATTAACGTGCTACTCGATTGGCCTTTGTGTTGTCTGTATCAGCGCATGCTCTAAAACGGAGCAAACTAGTTTTATCGAGTTTTATAGCCTGTGCATATCATTGTGATCGTCCTCATTTTTTATTGATAATAAATCGAGTTCGTGTTATCGCCCAGCACTAGGTTTAATACTACTGATTGCTTTGGTGGTCCTTTATAAAGAAACGCTCCCAGTGGAAATACTAATTTAATCCATTGTTGTATTCCTATAGGGAAATGGAGGAAGAAAGAAGAAGAAAGACCGCATGCAGGACCTCATTGACATTGGTTATGGCTATGATGAGACAGACCCATTCATTGACAACTCAGAGGCTGTGAGTACATACTGTTCCATCTCATTACACTTTTCAGCTTCTTCAGGCTGATTGGAGACCATGGGAACAATAGAGTTTGGTCAAAATCATTTAAACTGATTAATGTTTCACAAATGAGAGTTGCTGGAACATCTGCATGAATAAAAACCCAGTTTGTAATCGGTATCCAAAATTTTGTACTTTGGGCTCCAAAATGCAACATCACTATGTACATTATTGGCTGTAAGGGCAGAGATGATTAAAATTTATATTAATTAGAAATTATATAAGATTTGTGAGCTTGTTTAGATGTGTGGAAAATGTCCTTTAACCTTTACTGTCAGTATGTCCCTGCTGTTTTGTTGATGTAGTTCCTGTGTTCCGTCCCTGCAGTATGATGAGCTTGTGCCTGCATCCCTCACCACGAAACTCGGAGGCTTTTATATCAACACAGGAACTCTACAGTTTAGACAAGCGTCGGAGTCCGAGGACGAGGGCAGCAAGGATGCAAACCACTTCAAGGTTCACACTAATCTCATCATCTGGGAGAAAAGAAAATGTTTTCACTCAAAGGGGATTTTTAAGACCTAAACAACCTTTACTCCACCAGCCTTAATTGCGGGATTCAGTGGGTGGGAGGGGGACAAACCAGATCAGACGCGGCAGGAGCGAGTCAAAATATTACACATTTCTGCGGGAGCGGGTGGGAACAGGACAGAAACATGCAGGAGCGTACGGCAGTGGGATGAAAAATCAGTCCTGTTCAGACCTCTACATGAGAGCACCCGACTGCAGACGTCAATAATGCAGCGCAATCCCATAATCTCCAGAGCAAAATCTACATTCAATGAAAGTTTAATGTTTTAAATGGAGTTATGGCAGACTTTCCCTTGATATGCTTGGACGTGTGTGCGTGAATGCGTGCGTGTGTTTTCTTCATTTTCATGACCATTTGCATTGGTAGATTCTCACTGAAGGCATCAACACTATGAATGAACACATGTGGAGTTATGTACATAACAAAAAAGGTGAAATAACTGAAAACATGTTTTATATTCTAGTTTCTTAAAATAGCTACCCTTTGCTCTGATTACTGCTTTGCACACAGGTGTTTACTGCTAAACTCCTCTGGGAACTCCAAGACTGTTGGAAAACCATTTCAGGTGACAACCTCTTGAAGCTTATCGAGAGAATGCCAAGAGTGTGCAAAGGAGTAATCAGAGCAAAGGGTGGCTATATTGAAGAAACTATAATATAAAACATGTTTTCAGTTATTTCACCTTTTTTGTTAAGTACATGCCAGCTTCATATGACACAGTTTGCACTGAACTTCATTACCATTTAATGCAAACGAGTCCCATACTGAACTTTTACTCGCCTTAGGTTATTTCAGTTTTCTTCTTCTGGAGTAGCTTATGGGGGAGCTTTAGTTTTAGCGACACCCTCTGGCTGAATTAATGCGTTACATGATGTATTGATGAGGAAACGTCCTCATTTCTGTTCCGAGTTTTTCGGAGATAACGGTATTCAAAATAACTATTCAATATTTGTGAACGCATATCGAATATTCGAGTATTAGAAAATCATGTCTCATCCCTAGTTATGTGCATGCTCGTCGTCACCCCTTATTTTCCAGCCGAGCGGCCAGATTCGGGAGTGGGACAGTTCAATTCCTAATAAGCTCCTTTACTGTGTCAAAATCGTGATTAAAATCTAAATCGCAATATTATTCAGGAAAATCGTGATAGGTTTCTTTTGTCCATATCACCGTGTGTGTATATATGTGCATATAAATATATGCATGTACTAATTCTGTTACATTTTATATGGAAATGTAGCTGAATATAGGTTAATATTTGTTACATTTTCAGTTAAATTTAGGACTGCAATACATGAAAAATACTATATTGGCATAAAAACAAGCACAAAATAATATAAATAAACTAATGAAAGCTGGTAAGCAAAAAGTGTTGCTGATTAGACAGTTTAGATAAATGTTTCAATGTTGAGGTTTTTCATCTTTTTCTTGGTCTGTAGAAGCTGAAGGATGGAGAAGAACGACTTAAAAAAAGAAAAAAGAAGGATGGCTCTTTAGAGGAGAAGAAACCCAGGAAGATTAGAGTACCAAAGCCGGGGTGAGTTTGAGGCTGCGGGACAGTTATTGATAGAATTGAAGAATATTTATTTAAGATTGTGGGGTTTACTGTTTACGCATCATTTACTTCATATAGAACACATGGTTGGACCAATTTATTACACAGAAGAGAAAATCAACATGGTAATTTTTATACCTAGTTCAGTTTGGGCTGTGGATAAAATTGCTCTTAAAATTTGCTTAATTTTTGGTTTGTTGTGTTTGTCTGCATGATATGGGCAAATTTTATTGTGACATTCCTATTGTTTTGTTTTTAAAAATTTGAAAGGTCCCATATCACTCATTACAATTGGTTTATTATTTGTACACTTATTTATTTGTACACTTTCTTTCAAAATTTACTGACCCCCTCCCATCCCCCACCCATATAGTCAATGTCTGGAAAATAAGCTACAAAACATCCCGTTTTCAAATCAGTTTTATGATGAATCCAGCACATTTAAATATATCTCCTTATTCTGTCTTCACCCATTAGTACATGAATTTGGCAACATATGACACTGATATTATGACAATATTTATCAGATGATTTTATGCGGCAAATCAACAAACATCACTCAATGCTACGCTCTTAATCTGTTACAGCTTGTTGAGAGTTATGTAATAATGCTGACAGGATATGGTTAGTCTTCTGTTCATGTTTGTTTTCAGCTTTGTCAGTTTAAATGAAATTCCTGTTAATGGGCTTAAGTTACACACATTATCTCCTCTTTTTCAGGGTGTCTGCTCTGAACCGGCCCGACAAGAAGAAGCGGAAGAAGCTGATGAAGGATTCACTCTCACTGGCCGCCATGATTCGCCGCTTCACACGAGAGAAGGAGGAGATGAGGAAGAAGAACCCCATATCTACCAGTGCCCTTAAACTACCACATGGACCTCTTAACGCTAACAGGGCCCTACTCAACTCCAACTCTGTCCCCCCAGGGAATGACCTCTCTATGGCTGACCTCACCAATGACCCTGCTGTGATGTCATTACTGGGCTCTGCCAATGACAATGAGATGCTGCAGGACCTGATGGGGGATCTGGACTTTGGTCTGCTGGACAATCCGGAGTCCTCCAGCCCAGGGCAGGGGGAGAATGGAAGCACCCAGAAAGGAATCACTCCTGGCCGGGTGCAGAGGGCGGGTCTTATGGCGCCTCCTCTGCTGCCTGATGGGCTGCCTGCTCCCCTCACCAAACGAATAGAGGACCTGCGAGCAGTAAGTGACCCAACTGGTTCTATAATCTTTTACTTTAGGATAATCTTTTGCTTAATTAGCCTTTGATCTAGCTATAAATAAGACATTGTCATTTTCTTCATGGTCCTAGATAGGGATGGCCCCGGTGCCTAATTATAAAAGACAGAAGTATCGATAAGCTTTTATGGCAACTGTTCTGCTGTCGGTACTGGAGAAATTAAAAAGAGGACAGGAGAGTTCTCGCGCGCACACACAAGAGGAAAGTGCTCTCACGCTATCTCTCTCGCTTTCTCTCTCTCGCTCGCTTTCTCTCTCGCGTGCTCAATCTCTCGCGCACACACGCACACACATCCAATCTCTCCCATATACACGCACAGGCTCTCTTTCTCTGTCTCTGTCTCTTTCACGCTTGCACACAGACAAACACGCCTCCCCCAAAATGGCCATAAGACATGATTATTCTGATAAGCAATATGAGGATAAATAAATATACTGATTAGTATCTTGTAAAATACAGAGACCAGACGTTAAGGAACACAGTTTTGATGTGGGTTATATTGTAGCAATATTCTAAGCTAGGATAGTGAAATTAATGGGTGTCATCATGAATATTTTGATTAAGAATAAGATACACAAGACGAGAGGGCTCACGTGCACACAAGACGAGTGGGCTCGCGCTTATGGAGTGACGATGGTGGAGAGATCCAAACGATCCAAAGTATGGCTACAAGATTTTTGCTCGTAAAGGCGGAAACACAAGAAATTAATTTAAAACACCCAACCAAGGGCTGTAAATCGGTGGTACTAATTTTATAAACACACATTCAGTTACATACAGCCTACATATAGGCTAAATATTTAGAGTATTTTTTGCAGTAGGCTAAATAAAACAAAACTCTGGCAGTACACTGCCGTGCAAAGGCAGAAGACTGTAACATCAATTTTATTACCATTTTTGGGGAAATGGACATCAGTTTTATCATGTAGCAAAATATCTTGAGTCAATGTTGTTGTTTTTTGGTACAAATGAGATGTTGTTTTTGCTGTAACTTCCAAAAACCGAGGGAAAACCAAGGCAGAATACCTTAACGCGCTGCACTCTAGGACACTGCAATTACATTACAATGAAGTTAAGGCAGTCTGGCTTCGTTTTGCCAAGCACATCAGATATAACCGAGATCGCTGCTTACCTTCTCTTGAAACATAGTCTAAATCCATGGAAAACAGCAACCATTAGAAGACAATCCATTGTTTAAATCCATCACGAGTATTTAGCCAGCCTTTTCGCAATAAACGTGCCGTTAAGCCGACTTCTCACAGAGAGGGAATTATTCCATTCAGTCAAAACATCATTTGCTTGTGAAATACATTCTCCTCCTCAGCCTCACTCACCGGCGCAGCAGTGTTGCCCGACGTTTTTTCCCAAAACAAGCCCACGTTGCTAATGTTTACAACATTGCGTCTTTAGGAGAGGAG
>JBBMFX010000134.1:664415-675852 GCA_037832545.1 Rhabdalestes septentrionalis | reverse complement strand
GTTAATTTTTCCTGCTGCGATTATTGCACTTCGCGCTGGCCCCTCCCCCAAAGACGACTGCGCTTCTGACTTGCGCGACTGAAAGTGAAAATCAGGCCCAATAATGTTGGGCACAATGTGTGTATATGTGCAATGGTGTGTTTGAAGGTGTGTAGATGTGCGGTGGTCTGAAGGTGTGTAGAGATACAGTGGTGTGAGTGAAAGTGTGTAGATATTTGATGGTGTGTGAAGGTGTGTAGATGTATGAGAGTGTGTAGATATATGATTGTGTGTGTGTGGGTGTGAAGATGCGTAGATGTATGATGTATGTGTTCATTTCTCCTCTATGCTGTTTGGATTTTGTCGCTTTTGTTACTGAAAGTGAAAGTGAATTAATGAATTATTTAACTCAAGTGTCAATGAGGGAGCCTGTTTTCAGTTTTCCGTTTCTTCTGAACAAAAGTTGTTTGCACTGAACTGGATTTTTCTGATTTGTTTGAGTTGTACACGCTGAGTAAAATTGAAAATTAAATAATGCGCTTAAACCTTTGTTTTACATAATATATTGTCATTTATATGATAATAAAATAATGTTCCACATTTTCCTTTCTACATCTCTCTACTGTCTCATTTCTTCCCCAGTCTTCCAGTTCCTCTCAGGAACGTTTGCACCAGCTGCCCTTTCAGCCCACTATGGATGAACTACACTTTCTATCAAAACATTTTGGCAGCACAGAGAGCATCATGGATGATGATGGGGGGCACTGCTCTCCACACTTACGCCCCCGTTCACGTAGCCTTAGGTACACACGAATTCGCACAGTATAAAGATTCTCACTCACACCTAAAGACAACATACATACTTACATACAGATATGCAGTGATGTAACTGGTTATGAAGGTTTTGTTCTCAGAGTTGGTGGTTTTGGGTATAGTTGTCTGGCTAATATTATTGATGCCCTAGGGTATTTTTCCTGTTCATGTAATACATTTTCCTTTTCTAATTCTGTTTATAAAATACTACTTATTTTCTTCTTTTTCAGCAAAACTCAGTCAATATGATAAAAATAGGATATTTTAACACAACTTGGGTTTGCAACTGACCGAAAAATCTGTAAACATTTTTTTCCACTGTAAAAATCCACAAACATAAATATTAATGCTTTTGGAAAAAATCAGCTTACATACACATTATTATTATGATATGATTTTTTGAAAAAATGACAACAAATGTAAGTTTATACAAATATTTACAGTTACAGGTAAGTCTGTTCCAGGTGGATATTATGTATTTACAGTAAGTCTTTGCACCCTTTTAACCCCCACCCTGACACTCACACACACACCCTTTCACCCACACATGTGGTCTTAGGGTCCTCATTTAAAAGACAATAATTAATGGTACATAATGTGCATGTTGTCAAGTGTCTTCCTAATGAACAAATTTCCGAATCATGCTTCTGTGCTTGATTTTCCTTTGTAGTCCAGGCCGTTCTCCATCCTCCTATGACAATGAGATTGTGATGATGAACCATGTGTATAAAGAGCGCTTCCCAAAGGTAAGAAACACTAAAGATATACATTAATGACCTATGCATTTTGTGTGTATTTTGTTTCCAGGTTGTGATCTGAGCAAAAATGATTCACTAGTCAGGACAGTATTAAGATTCAGTACTGTTCAGAATGAATTAAATTAAATCTAAACTGTCTGCCTATAGGCATTTCCTCGATGACAGGCAATAACATCCATAATTAATCATGTATGAGTAATTTTAAATTTCATAATCTGAAATAAGTTGTAGGATATACATTACTGTGTAAACGTCTTGAACCATCCCCTAGTTCCCTGTATTTTGTTTTGAATCACCTTGGTAATGCAAAAACACTATTTTCAAACTATCAACCTGTCTTATATTTGGCATATTATGTAGACTGAATGAAAGAAATAAGAACAAATGTTTGGCTGTGACAAGTGCCAAAAAATACAAGATTCAGCATCACTCGTATTCTAATCACTTGGAAGAAATATATATAAAGAAATTAAGGGTGACAAAAGTGGTTTCCAGTGTTTCTAATGTTTAAAATTATTTCATCTACCCCTATTTCTCTTTTCTCTGTATAAGGCCACAGCTCAGATGGAGGGAAGGTTGGCGGAATTCATTCACTCTTACTCTCCTGAGAGTGTACTGCCGCTTGCTGATGGGGTTTTGAGCTTCATCCATCACCAAATCGTAGAACTATCCCGAGACTGCCTGACCAAATCACAAGAAGGCCTTATTACCACTGTCTATTTCTATGATCTGCAGGAGAACCTAGAAAAACTTTTGCATGATGTGAGTGTGTCTGAAGTTTGAAAAAGGAAAAAAAATGACTACCAGAAGGCCGAGACTCACATATTTCTCCAAATTTTGGTTTATTAAAACAGTCTGTTCAAAGTTATATTAGTGCCATTATGTCAAGCTTATGAAGGCCTAACCAGGAGAGGTAGTCTGGATGTATCCACATAGACACCACAAGGAAAAAGTATTTGTTTAACATTATTTGTTTACTTTGAAGTTCTTTTGCTACCGACCCTTTGCCACATGGCTCTTATCTGATTATAATAATTATTAGGGATGAGCCGGATACTCGGCTGAAACGAGTATCCGGTACGGATAAATCACTTTTGATGAGTACGAGAATCATACGAGTAATACGAGTCAATATCTGTTCTCGGATTGAATAAAAATCTGACTGTTGTAAAATTAGGGGCTGGCCCTTTATGCCGCAGGCTCCGTATGCAGAGTGGGTGGGGTAAGCGAGGGAAAGCGTGTGTGTGTGTGTGTGTGTGAGTTTTTGGAGTGAATGATAGAGGCAGGCTACAGCGACCGGAGCAGTTTAAATGTAAATGGTTATAAGTATACAAAATAAATCCTCGAGTGGAACCACGGTGCAGTTATTGACCAGCTGCTCTTACGAAGGATAGAGGGAGTTAACCTGGGTCCATTTAAGTACCCCGGCCCTGGAGCAGCAAGTCTCCCATGAAATCTCAGGCTACGGTCTGAGACAAGCAGGAAAAGTTAACATGACACATTCTTGCTGTATTTTATTTTTTAAAAAGAATAAATTGGTATAGTTGTGGTATAAATCATATTATTCATTAAGCTACACACACAAACACACACACACACACACACACACACACACACACACTCACAAACTCACACAATCACATACCTGGTGTGGAATTTAAAAAAATCCCAATGATCATAAAAAAGTTTAAAGTTAAAAAAAGAAAGTTATGTTGAGATGAAAACTCTTGTTCATTACATTTTACTTCATAATTGCAACCGCATATGTTGTATTCATTGTTGCAAAACTTGTTCTGTATATAGTTCGTTTGTTATCGTGATCAATACCACTGATCTGAAGCTCAATGCTGACGCTGTGATGTAATTATTTTTCTAATCAGCAATAAATATAAAAATTTCTGATCAATACATATCAATTGAGTGCTTAAAATAACATACATTTAAAGCCCTGCCCATTTCAAGACAACCAGACACACTTCCGTGTTAAACCCCACCCTCTTCCGGGTTATGCCCCGCCCCATCCGAGTACAGATACAGATACAGATAATTAATCTGGTTAACAGATACAGATACAGATACAGATAATACTGTACTCACTCATCCCTAATAATTGTATTGGGGATAATCTAACAATCTGATTATAGTAGACTGGGGATGAAAATACATCATTAAATTAATCTCTCTCTCTCTGACTAATAAAATGTGATTTTTTTTTTAACATTCTGACTGGTGTCATTAGACTGCATAATTGGAAATATATCTTTGTGAGGGAGCAAATGTTTGCCCCACCACTTCCTCCTCCTCCCTCACCTACTCCACCATTTTTCATCCTTTTTTTCTCTTTCTCTCTTTCCATATAGATGTAGTGTGGTGTCTTGTTGTTTTGGTCCCTCTCTCTATTTTTCTTTAATTTCATTTGTTTTCAGAATAGGTAAAAAACATTAGGTTATCATTCTGAATGAAATGCTGCTTCTAATATCTCACTCTCTACCTTTCATTCTCTCACTCTCTCTCACTCCGTTTATCTCTTTTTCTCAGGCATATGAGCGTTCTGAGAGTTCTGAGCTGACGTTTGTCACAGAGCTAGTGAAGAAGTTCTTCATCATCATCTCTCGCCCTGCACGTCTCCTTGAGTGTCTGGTGGGACTCATTCTTCTCCTGTTCCTTTCCTGACATTAATTCATTCACATTTTTTCTCTTGCCCTAAATGCAGCAGAGAGCTGAATTGTGTTATACCACAAGAATAATTTCCTCTCCTGTTCCGAACTTGTGAACAATAGCCCAATTAACTTTGATTATTGTGGAAAAACAGGTGCAGAACTTTTATAGAGCAACAGAAGCAGATGGATGTAACCAGACATTTGCATTAATATTGAAAGTCCTATTTGCTTGTGAGCATGTTACAGTTATCATCAACCTCCCCTGAAGCAACAGATATGTTGGAATTCATTCTGTTCTGTCCAACTATGCCATTTAGTTAAATGGAAAATCCATTATCCTCATTTTCTCTTAATGCTCCACCTGCTCCCAATTATGCCCACTGAAAACAAGTTCAAACAAAAGAGTAGCTCTATCTAGTGTGGCAGACCATCTCCATTCTAGGCTCTTACCTGCAGCAGTCATAGCCTGTTTAGCTGCATAGAATGCGTCATATGTTGAAGTGTGCCACCCCTCTTAAACTCTTGCAGGAGTTTAACCCAGAGGAGTTTTACCACTTGCTTGAGGCAGCAGAGGATCATGCCAAAGAGGGACACTTAATGAAAACTGACATACCACGTTATATCATCAGTCAACTTGGCCTCACCAAAGACACTTTGGAGGGTGAGAAAGAGATGCATATATTCCATATTATACAAAAATAACATACATAACAGTAAAAACAATTTCTTTTTATTAGGGTGGACTTCGCAGACCTTTGAAAGTGTCATATGACTGCACAGACTGCCCAATAACAAGGACAATATAAAACAAAGAATGAGATCAAAATAAAACTCTCCAGCAATACTTTGGAATAAAAATACAAAAAACGCTGTTGTCAGTAAGACAGGTGGATGATTGATAAATAAGTAGAGGCAGAAAATGTAATTTAAATAAATGTATGTTTGAATAATGTATATTCTTGTCCTCTGGTCTTGTAGAAATGGTCAATCTGGACAGCTATGACAGTGAGGATCCCCTCACACCAGAAACTGATGACTTTATGGAGGTATAAACACACATACAACAGAAAACATCATAAATGTAAAATATTTTAATGTTTGAATTTATTTACAGTAATCCTCCCCATTTTTCCGCGGATCAGGAGTCGCGGAATCAGCCTTAAGCAGATTTTTTCTGAGAAATCCCCACGAAACTGTGGGAAATTGCAAATGTTCTCCACTTTTTTGTGGCAACATGTTTGTTTAGGTTTTTTATGCATTTTGATCAGAATTATTAAGGAAAGTATAATTTACGAATTTTTTTAAACATAAATATATAAATAAAGTAAATACAGCTACATTTACATCGAAAATATGACTTTATAAATGTTTTTGTACCGTCCAGAGAAACACAAAGAAATTGCACCTTGAAATGGTGAAAAACCACTGTACTCAGAGGCAGGAGGTTTGATAGCAGCCAATCAGAGAACTTTATTTATTTCTCCTGGCTGCTGATTGTATTTGTGGCAGCAAAAGACCAGAAATTACCCGTGGAGCGTCTTGAGTGTTTCTCTTGTTTTCTATTTTGTTATTCTTAAGCTCTGTATTATTATTACTCTAAATTTTACTAAAAGAGGCTGTTGAGCTCAATCTCCATCCAGTGGGGCACAACAATATGACTCCTCCTGAAGCCCCTGAATAAGATGCACCTATTTATACCAAAGTTATACGACAGCGCACACCAAAGAAAAGATGCCTGCCTGAATGAATTGTGGGAGACGGAAGTGCATTTACTGGTTTACATTTTTATTTTCGTTAAGGGTAATGTATTAAGTTGAGTTTAAAATGAAATTCAAGTTTTGGATTCAGTCATTGGCAAAAACTCCAGCAAATTCATGGAAATCGCAGATAAATAAAAAGAAAAATATAACAAAAATTTTTTTTGTAACAAATAATGTAAAATCAGAAGGTATTGCCCACCTCAGATGGTTAAATACTACTGTACTGAGAGCAGGGGCGGACTGGGACTACAAAACAGCCAACTGACTTCAGCAGATGTGTAGAGGTCTGCGTCTTGGCTGAGAAAGACAGTCTGACAGCTGCTGTGCACTGGACAGCCATTCTTTTCCAGAACGTACAGATTGCCAGTCCGCCTCTGACTCATCTTGAGATTTTTTTTAAAGCCCTGTATTTTTATTAATGAAAATTAAACTAAAAGAGGCTGTTGAACCGTTTTCAGTATATTGAAGTGTAAAAATTATTCGTAAATTATTGAATTGTAAAAAATGTAAAAAAATGTATTATAAAAAGTTACATTACATTTTACTGGACTTAACTGCTTATACCAAAGAAAATACCTGTGCAGGAATTACAGTACAATCTGTACAGAGATAATATTGGTGCTTACATTCTAGCACTGCACGAGCTCAGTGTAAACGGTATGAATACAGGCTCACCTTTATATTTTTGTTAAGAGTGAGGTTTTTTTAACACAACAACACAGGGTTTCACAATACACGGGTGCTCTTGGAATGCTACCCCCGCAAAAAACATAAATTACGGGTTTCAAAATAATGTGTTAATAATATTAATGTTCATTAATTGCATGCCTGTTGTGGACACATGTGCTCTGTAAAATGAAGGAGGAGACAAGAACGTGCTGCATGGCCCAGTGAATGTATAATTTACGTAAAAAAAATGGACATTTGCTTTGGATGATTGGAATATTGTTATCTGCAATTCATGCAATAAGAAATGTTTGTATATTGGACCGATTGCATAGTTGTTTTCTTTTTTTATAAACTGTATGCAACTGTAACAGTTTTGTGTACCAAGAGTATGTATCTTTTTCTGAAAGGGAAAGATGAGGATCATGAAGCCGCCAGGTGAAGCTGACTTCCAGACCATCAAACTGATCAGCAACGGAGCATACGGGTAAGAAATAACTGTCCCTGAACACACAGGCTTCTAAAAAATTCCTATTCATATTTTATGAACTTCAGAATTAGAAAAAACAGTGCAGCTTTTAATCAAGCAAGTCTTTGTGACCATTATATTCATTATTTAATATATGACATTGATATGTGTATATCTTATTTTAGATTAGAGGGATTGTAGGAAATGCAATAGATTTATTTTAGTATTGTATTGTAAGTTACTGTACATCATAATTGAAAACTGATGGATGAATTGAAGACTGAAATGTGTTATTTGTGTTCAGGGCTGTGTACTTGGTTCGCCACATGGAAACACGTCAGCGTTTTGCTATAAAGAAGATCAACAAGCAGAACTTGATTCTGAGGAACCAGATCCAACAAGCCTTTGTGGAGAGAGACATCCTCACCTTTGCCGAAAACCCCTTTGTGGTCAGCATGTTCTGTTCCTTTGAGACCCGCAGACACCTATGCATGGTCATGGAATATGTGGAAGGTATGATTTACAAACACAAACAAATAAATTCGCTGCATTACAGACATTCTTGCCTCTCTCCGTTAAATATGTTGATAAAGAGTGCATTATGGACTAATTTCTGTTATGAATTCATTCTACTGTGTCATATCTCTTTCCACTGACTTGTTTGTACTTTTTTCCATCAGTGCTTCACTTTTTGCTTCTCTCAGATGTTTTATAACAGGGCAAAAGTCAACCAAACAGTTGTTGAAATGCACCTGCTGTCTCTTTCTCTTTTGATTCTAAGGGGGCGAATGTAGTTGTATCACCCATCGGTGATACAACGAGAAATGGAAAATGTATTATTCACAAGTAAATCAGGAGAAAATGGAGAGTGTTTCATGGCCCAAGTGCTACATGTTGAGTGTGTTGAGTAAATGTTAGTTTTAATTTAGGCCTAATGTCCAGGACCTAATGTCCAGTGCACACGTTCACTTTAAAAATAAAGCAGCTGCACAAAGAAAGTTCATTCTCCTTTCAGTAGGGTTAGGTTTAAAGTTAACCTCACTGCTCAGCAGATAAAGCATAAAAAATATACGATATGGTAAGGAAAGTGAAAATTGGTTAGAATAATCTGCTGATTTATCTGCATTAATTTGATAGCAATCAATGTAAAATGGCCACTATCTGAATTAATTTTACTGTATTCAATGTGAAGTGGCACTTTACATTGATTGCAATCAATTTAATGCCCTCTCCTCTTGCATGCACGCAGGAGCCCTTTTATCTTGTTCACGCACGAGCCCCCTCGTCTTGTGTCTGCGCAGGAGCCCTCTCCTCTTGTGTACGCAACGGACCGTTATCAGCCGCTTCAGCTCTGATGCAACCCGGAAAAATTATCCCCATGGATTTTTGGCGATAACCGATAGTTCCGGGAATCAACTATGGGTGCCGATTAATCGGCAAAATCGATACATTAGTCGACCTCTAGTGTGAACAATGTGAAATCCTTTCTGCATTTAACCCAGTCACCAAGTGAAGCAGTGGGCTTCCACAAACAGGGGCAGCTTGTTGGATACATAAAGGGTACCTCATTGATGACACTAGCAGGCCAAGATTTGAACCCACAACATTCTGATCACAGGGTTAATTACCTAACCATGAGGCCACCCAGCTGCCCCAGAGTTTTGAGTAATTACATGCCTTATACATGTATACTTTGGGGTGTATACACACAGGACCCTTGTTTGAATCCTACTGTCGTTTCATTCATTAGCATTATCACATCATTTACAGCAACTCCTTAAGGCTCCACTGAGAGTGAAATATCTGTTTCTGTGCTTTTAGGTGGAGACTGCGCCACACTGTTGAAGCACATTGGCGCACTTCCAGTGGAAATGGCTTGCATGTACTTTGCTGAGACAGTTCTCGCTCTTGAATACATTCACAATTATGGCGTGGTGCATCGGGACCTCAAACCTGACAAGTATAACAACTTAGTGTCAAAGTATCTAGTGAGGACTGTCATTATATGATTACAAGTAACTTATATTAAGTTTACTCAATGGATAATTGTATTCTTATGATTTGTCACTTTTTATGTTATTATATTATTTCTTATTCAATTAAAATGTTTAATATGAATTATTACAACAGCTTTTATGAATATGTACAAACAAATAATGCTTACCTGCTAGTTTAAATGTACTGTGACCTTAAGTATACAGCAAAATATAACATACTCACAGCTAAACTGATTTACCCAGCCAAGCTGAATATGTGTCAATTACATAATTAAAATGTGAAAACTCAAAGTATCACAGCTGATGGTTTGCTTCTTAGAGTCTGTAGTGATTGTCATTTTTTTATTATAGAGATTTATTGTTTTTTTTACCCTCATTTGCACTATGTGATGCAAAAGCCATAATAAATATCTACATATAATTGACGTACACAAAGTGGTTTACATAAACTGTAAAGATGTAAACACGTAAAGAACAATCAAGGACTAAGTACCTTGATATTAGCTGCATTATTTTATGCTAAAGGTTCTAAGGTGGCGGGCACGGAGGCATGGGATTGCCATGAAGTGGAAATGAAATAATGATTACACAAGAGAACATAATACAATATTTTGTCTCTCATTCCCTTGCTCTTTTTATATGTCTGTATCTACACCACCTTCAATTTTATCTCGCAGTCTGTTGATAACATCTATGGGCCACATTAAGCTAACTGATTTTGGCTTGTCCAAAATGGGTCTGATGAGTCTCACTACAAATCTATACGAGGGCCACATTGAGAAGGACACCAGAGAGTTCCTTGACAAGCAGGTATAAACACACATACTTTATTGTCATATGTATGCGCTGCTCTACTGTGCCTTTCAAATTGCCCCTCGGGGACAAATAAAGTTTGAACACCTTTATCTAGCAAGTTTGTATCTTTTGGCACTCGCAGCCTGTCACAGTTAAACATGTAAAGATTAAGTAATTAAAAATGTTATAATGTACACACAAATGTTATAGTCTGCTATATGTTGGGTTAAACTGCAGAAAGTAAGTGTACTTGGCTCTCAGGTGTGTGGCACCCCTGAATACATCGCCCCTGAGGTGATTCTACGGCAGGGTTATGGTAAACCTGTGGACTGGTGGGCCATGGGTATCATCCTTTATGAATTCCTGGTTGGCTGTGTTCCTTTCTTTGGAGATACGCCTGAGGAGCTGTTCGGACAAGTGATCTCCGGTGAGAAACTATATTTCAGTCATCTATATATGTTTGCATTCATTTGTTATTAATTACTGTTGGATAACTGAATAATTTCTTTATTAATTATATATTACTCTTGCTCTTATGGATTTTTTTTCTCATCAATGTTGTTTTTAGCTTGCTAACTTGAGGCTTGGACATAGATTTTTGTAAAGCTGCTTTGTGTATTAAGCAAATTCAAATTTTAGAACAACATAATGAGGAATTGCTTTTTGGCAACTGTAGTTAAGGTTAGCCTAATGTTTTTTTGTGTTTTTGTAGGTGTAGAACAACTCTACTACAGCATTACACAAATCAACAGTCCTTAATCTTTTGTGTTTGTGTGTAGATGACATTGTGTGGCCTGAAGGTGATGAATCACTCCCTCCAGATGCCCAGCACCTCATTTCTGCCCTGTTACAAACCAGCCCACTGGTTAGACTGGGAACAGGTAAGGAACACTAATCTATCCAACTAGGCTCTCCAAGCTAAAGTAAGTTAACATGCATTACGCAGTAGTTTGAGCTAAATATATAACTTGAATAAATTAGATAAAAAATTTGTTGTTAATGACGTAATGAATCTAGCCCAATATTTGAAAGCTATCATTTTTTTCATATGGAACTTGTGTATGTGTATGTGTGGATCAGGAGGTGCATTTGAAGTAAAGCAACATCCCTTCTTTTCTGAGCTGGATTGGAACAGCTTGCTGAGGCAGAAAGCTGAGTTCATACCTCACCTTGAGTCAGAAGAGGACACCAGCTACTTTGATAGTGAGTATGTATATCTGAGTGTTAATGTGGATGATAGTGTGGCCGTGTTCATATATAAGTCTTTATCGATGTCTCTCTCTTTCTCTCTCTCTCTCTCTCTCTGTGTCAGCTCGTTCAGAACGGTACCATCATGCTCACTCATTTGATGAAGATGACACAAATGATGATGAGCCTGTAGAGATTCGCCGCTTTTCCTCGTGCTCCCCTCGCTTCAGCAAGGTGTTTTTTTTTTCTCTCTCTCTCACTCTCTCTCTCACTCACTCTCTCTCTCTCACTCTCTCTCACTCTCTCTCACTCTCTCTCACTCTCTCTCACTCTCTCTCACTCTCTCTCACTC
>JBBMFX010000134.1:653594-664315 GCA_037832545.1 Rhabdalestes septentrionalis | reverse complement strand
AGGAATTTCGTGCTGTTCACACTGTGTGCAGTGGTGTGTTCACGTGTGACCGATTGATCACTTTCACTTTTAGATATGTAGAGGAGAGAGTGAAACACAAAAGCGGCATGGTTGTCACACTCTCCGGGCTCAGTGCCAGGGCACTGTCAGAGAGGAAAATACACAAAAAAAAATCCCCCAAACAATAACACCCCGACAAAGAATAAATGCAAAAAAAGACATAGATAATAACAATAATCTCATTTGTTTTAGCTGGGCCTTATTTCTTCTCTGCAACACTATATGAAGACTTTTCACATGTGTGCAGTGCTCTTTGAAACCCTACTTGCTGTGAATACTTTGGTATGTTCTTTGCCTACAGTGATAGTGAACAGTGCCCCTCAGGACTCCTCGAAGGCTGGAGACCTGGCCAGACAACTGGACAGGCTCAACACTGACCTGCTGAAGCTGGAGAAGGAAGTCTTCAGAAGACTAAGAGCTCCTTTAGATGCGGCTGACCATACCAGAGACCTCAACATAAGAATTCAAGATCATGAGGTAGGATATTTAACCCCTCCTCAGACATCTGGTAGTAGAGATACAGTGGGGTTGGGGGGACTACACTGCTGTCACAGCTTGAGAAGCTTTGTTAGCTTGATGTTGTTATAGCCTGAGAAACTTTATAGACTTGATGTTACAGCTTGAGAAGCTTTATTGATTTGTTGTTGTTACAGCCTGAAAAGCTTAATAGGTCCGATGTTGTTACAGCCTAAGAAGCTTTTTTGGCCTAATGTTGTTACAGCCTGAGAAGCTTTATTAACTTGATGTTGTTACAGCTTGTATTGGCTTGATGCTGTAACAGACTGAAAAGCTTTGTTGGCTTGATGTTGTTATAGCTTAAGAAACTTTATTGATTTGGTGTTGTTACAGATTTGGTGTTGTTACAGCTTGAGAAGTGTAATTGGCTTGATATTACAGCCTGAAAGGCTTTATTGTTTTGATGTTACAGCCTAAGAAACTTCATTGGCTTGATGCTGTCATAGCCATGCAAATTAAGAGACTTTATAGGTTGAGAGGCTTTATTAATTCTTTGCTGTCTTTTAGAGAGCTCTCTCGACCCTGAGAAATCTGGAGGCAGAAAAGACATCCATTCAAAGAGAGATGAAGCCTCTTCTATCTCAGACACCTCTGGGACCCACTACATCTTCCCTTCCTGAAAAAATTAGTTTTGCCAACAACAAGATTGATGACCTCATCGCCCTCACTGACCTCTATGGGAAAAAGTACATTAATTTCAGACGTAGATCAATGGGTTCTGTAACTTTAACAATGCTCAAAGTAGCTCCACATTTCATTTCTAGTATTCTGAGGGCCCTAACACTTTTCAAAGTTCTCAAAAAGACTTTGAGAATATTTAATGCACACAGGTAGTTTATTAAAAAGACAGTTTATACAGACAGTACCTTCAGGGATTTTTCCGGGCTTCAAATTAAGGCATGATAACTCTATGAACAAAACTACAGCTCATGGATAATCCCATTAGTTATAAACTGGAGTTGGTGCAACAGGAATTGACAAATCTTGCAAGGATTGCAGAATATGAGGACACTGATTTGCCATGTCTTACCTGTTTGTTCATGCTTGTCAGTAGACTTATCATGCCTTAATTTGAAGATGGCAGCGAGCTGAAACTTCCCTGTGCAATTTCAAAGTTCTCAATGTCTTGTTTTAAATGCTTTAACCATTTCATCACAAAATAGTTTGTTAAATATCAAACACTTGTCCACATTATAATTGAAATTATATTAGGTGGCTTTTCTGTAGGTCAGCAGTGATTAATTAAAAATGACATTTTCTGGCTAATAAAGGTCCTCAAACTGTGAATATACATAATTTATTTGCTAGCAAACAATATTAAGAGGATTTTTAGTAAATATAAAGTGAGTAACAAGCAAATGTAGAAAATCAGTTTGTGGCAAAACTTTTGACTGTTATTGTATGCCATCTTCATGTATAAAAGTACAAGAGTATGAAAAATATTAAATAATAGAGCCAAATGGAGATCTAAGGAGAGAAAAGAGATCATCAGTTGAATTTTACAAAGATTCTGAACTATTTCGTTACTTTAAATGGCACCTTTTCCAAATCGTGTCATATTGGATTAATACTTTAAATTCTTTTGTATTTTCCAAAGGGGAAATGCTGTTATGTTTTTGGAGAACCAGATTAAACAGGTTGACAAGACTCTCACAGGGTTTGAGGATAAACTGACCTGGGACACAGTCATCCCTGATAAGCCCAGCGCCACACAGGACCATATTCAAGTCCTCCAGGTCAGGGGCTAAAGGCCAAATCCCCTTCCATAAATAACTGTGCCAAAGTTTATGCAAATCTTATGCAAATTTTTCACAGCAAATGATAATCAATGGTTCGGTTCCAGATGCCTCCAGACGTTGATGCTGTTGCTTGGATTTTTGAAATAATACTTGGCTTCCATTTATATACTGTACATAAAATCAGTATTTACTGTATGTTATATGTATTTATTCTTGTTAGTTTTATATAGTATATTTAGTAACAGTAACGAAAACTAAATCAAATGCTCATCTGGTTCCTAAGACTTTTGCACAGTGCTAACTTTTATTAGCTTAACCTTTATTAACTGAGAATCTGTTATTAACATGAAATAAGTCACAAGTATTTGTTTGAACACATTTGTATTATCATTTAGAATATCCAGACAGATCTTATAGCCAAAAAGGAGGACATCAGTAACCTGAACCGGGATCTTGAGCTTACTGAGCAGCTGTGTGGCCACTTACAAAAGAGTTTCCAGGAGTACTGTCCTGATATTCTCAGACAGGAGACCGAGGCCAGACAACTCAGGAATCGCTATGCTAATATCAACAACCAACTACAGCAGAGGTGAGAGGCTTTTGCAAGAGGGCTTTAACATTAGCAATATTATAAGGCCATTGTGTAATGTTTGATTAGTTGGCATATATGTTTTTCTGTATATCTTAATCACCTTAGTCTTTATTAGGAATTAATTTAATGTAAATTATTAGTAAACAACCATACTGGTAATTTAATTTTTTACCTATAGTATTTCACCTCTTGTACTGACCACAACATTTTTTGAGGGTTAAGGCAAGCAGGAGCCAAAAGGTTTAATGGAACAATGTGGGGTCCAGTGTTCACAAAAAACATGAGGAAATACAAAAACAAAAGAATCTTTAATCTTGAATCTACATTCTGTTAGAAAACATTCCATAATTCTTTACTTTTGTCAGTTTGTAAAAGTAAAATCTCTTCATTTGTTCTTTTGTCACATAGATTAACTCTGATGCACGAGGCAGCTGATAAGTACCAGAGTTTCCAGAGTTCAGTTAACTCTTTCAACAACTTTCTGAACAACATACCCAACAAGAAGATCTACATGGCCGACAGCGAGACAGAAATTATTACCAAGCTGAACTCACAGAGGGTCAGTTTTTGACCCATGAACAATTTGATGTATATACTATATTAGAAATATAATTTTTGTTCATTCATACTGAAACAATTAATACTAATTTTGTATTAACTATGGATTATTGACTATGGATTAACTATGTATTATTGAACAGTGAAGTTGACAATCATCAATAAAAAAAAAAGATTATGGCTTGGTAATTTAAAGAGGCATCCTGTTACTGTCTGGTTGCAGAGGACAGTGGAGGAGCTCAAGAGAAAAACAGATGATGTGGAACGAATTGTGAAGCTTTCCCGTGAACTGCAGATCATTCTTAAAGTAAGACATTTAGGCAACCAAGGGAATGTTATAGCATATTCAAAACAACAGTATTGTGCAATGGTATAATTTCTTTATACTTTGCTTCCAACGAGCCAGACATTTTTATATCTTTAATTTGGTTTAGAATTTTTCCAGGCTTCCTGAAGGATTTTCAAAGACTAATTTTCCTGAACCTGACCAATTTCAAGGGAATATTTGTTGCTTTTTAAGCCACAAAGTGACCTACGTATGAAACAGAACAAAGCGCTAGTGAAGAAACAGGTGCAGATAATGAACCAGCAAAGAAAGAGGTGCTGGTCTGAACCAGTGAAGAAACAGGTGCAGATAATTCATGATGATCAGGCCAGTGATCAGTATACTTTTGGTGCTGAACAAAGAGCGGTTGGTACACTTTTTTCTAGACACCTTGCATCTTTGTCGCAGGAAGGAGATGTTCCCATTTCTCAGTATGCCAAAAAATAAGAAAGTATTTTTCACCAACAATAAATGAGAAGTGGTTCAAGACTTTTGCACAGTACTGTTAATAATTGTGTACTGAAATAAGGGGCCTATTACTGAAGTGAAATTAGTGTTATAACTAGAAGAAATATCTGTAAGACTCCTTATGTCAGTACAAGGTCATTTACTTTACAAAATATCTTTTGTTTATTGGTATAAAATATTAATACACTTTAAAGTTTTGCTTTATAAAAACACTACTCACTGCTTGTACATGTGTTGTGAGGGCGTTCAAATGATGGGTTACTTTTTATTTTCCAATATCTCAGCTATTACTGGGCAAGCAGTCTTTGCTATGGCTTTGGAAACAATTATTTTCTCTTTGTGTTACTAGGAATATGAAGTCATCTCTTATAAGTACCAGAAAGCTATTGGAAATGCTACAACTGACTTAAAGAAACATTATTCCCTTACTCTTTCCAGTGCGGTGCAAATGAAGGTATGTAACAATATGATTGTTTTCCTTTTTGATTCTGATTTATATCAGGATAATGGTATGTTTATCTTTTCTAGGAAAGAGACACTGTGAAACAGTACAATGAACAGCTGGCAGAGAACATTCAGCTTCTTGACCAGATGAGATTTGCCAGGAATATCAAGAACAAGGTGAGATGAAGACAAAAAGCAAAGCCTAGATAAAGTTTATACAGCCCTGCACAAAAGTATGTTTATCTGAGCAGTGAGGGACTACATAAATAACAGAATGAGTGGTTTCAATAACTTACTGTATTAATGTTTAGATTCCCAAATTTGCTTGTAAATGTATATACTGCTTAGTTAAACAGGTTTTGAATATAATTTTCTCATGGTACTGTATGTCAAGATAATATACAATATTCAGTGTCAATTAAACTGGGTAGTCATAGGGATATAACATGAATACACCATATGTGTTTAGTTAATCAGGCTCTGTCATTTTTGGTTTATTCCTCTGATTGAAAACACTCAAAGTTTAGCTGCAGAAACTCTAGCTAATGGAGCTTTGCTGCATAAAACAAATTTAGCTAACACATACAATTTCATGACATAGAAATAAGTTAGTGATTAAAAAAATATTTTTAACACTGGTTAATAAATAGTCCACTGTTCATTGAAAAATCATCTAGTAGGAAATATTCAAATAAGTTCCTAACAAATATTATCCTTACCATCATTGTGTCTCTCTTGTGGTGACCCTCTAAACAGAACAAAGATACTGTGAGCCATGTTGTAGTGCATCAGCAATTGCAACTACAGAGCCAGCAGAGGGAATTTGAGGAAGTGGAGACCCAGAAGAAGCAGCTGGCAGAAGAGATCACAAGACGTATTCATGCTGAGAATGAACTTGAGAGCTACAGGAAGAGGATGCTTTCACTCAAAAGTCGAAGAGGAGTGGAAAGGGTGGAGGAAAAAGAGATACTGCAGTACTACCGTGATCCCCGACTAGAGGCTGATCTCGAGATCCTGAAACAAAAGACACACGATGAGGTCTTAAAATGCTCTGCAACACATAAGGAGGTTGAAATCATCAACCAGAAGATTGTCAATCTTGAGCATGAGGTGACCACCATCAAGCCAAAGCTTGTAACCAAGGTGTTTACTGAGTATGAAAAAGATCCCCAACTAGAAAAGGAAGCTGCCAGGATCCGAGAAGAGATCTATAAGTTAAGGGAAGAAATAAGTGTGCGGGAGACTGAAGTGGTGCAGATGAGCACTGAGATCACATTCTTGGAGCGAAAGAAACCAACAATTAAAGAAAGGATAGTAAAGAAAGAAGTTGTCAAACTAGAAAAAGATCCTGAAATGCTGAATGCTATCATTGCATTTAAGGATGAAATCTCAGATGAGGGCATGAGGTGCAAGACCTTAAATGATGAAATCTTTCACATAAGGAGCCAGATCAACATGCTAGAGAGAATAATTTCCACCGTGCAACCCAAGATTGTAATAAAGGAGGTTAAAAAGGTGGAGCAAGACCCAGAGCTCTTAAGAGAGTCCAGGATTCTCAGAACAAGTCTGGAAGAACTGATACTAGAAAACAGTGTCTTGGTGAAAGAATTCAATAGTTTTCAGGTTCGTTATAGTGAGGTACAGACTTTGACACCCAAGATAGAAGTCAAGGAGATTATAAATGAAATTTATAGAGTTCCTCCTGAAACTGAGATAGAACTGAGGCGCATTAGGAAAGAGCTTCAAGAGTTGGGAAGAAGGCGTGTTGAATTTGAGAATGAGGCAAACATAGTTATAGTGGACCTTAAGGGTCTGCGTACGCAGAAACCTAAAGTAGAGGTGAAGGAAACAACTCACGAAATTGTTAAAGAAGAGAGAAGTCCAGAAATGGTCCGTGAAATATCAAGGCTAAATGAACAGCTGACCCTCCTTCGGGCCACCTACACATCTACACTGGATCAGCTGAATATTTTGCAAAAAGAGAGAGATCACTGGAAGATGGAGAGGTCCAGGATTGAGACACAAATTGTCAGCAGGGAAGTTATAAAATATGAGAATGATCCTCTCCTGGAGAAAGAGGCTGAACGGCTGAGAAAAGTGGTAAATGAGGAAGTTCAGCATCGTCGTGTTGTTGAAGAAAATGTCTTTGACCTTCAGCAAAAATATATTACCCTGGAAAGACAGAGACCTGAGGAGAAGATAATATACCAGGAGGTTGTACGACTCCAGAAGGACCCAAAACAGATTCTTGAGCACGAACGACTAAGCAAGAGAGTCAGTGAGGAAGCCAAGTCACGTAGTGCAGTCGAAATGGAAGTGCAGAGGCTAAGGACTCTTGTTTTGGAGAAGGAAAAAAGTCTGGCTCAGATGGATGATAGGCAGAAGAAGATTTTTGTTGACACAGAGCTTAGGCAAATCAAGTCTCAGATCTATGAGCTTGAGACTTGTCCTCAGCCCATTGAGGAGAAGATAATCATCGAGGAGGTTGTGAAAGTAGAGAGAGATCCCAATTTGGACAAACTAATTAATGGTCTTCGGAGTGAGTTGGAGACTGAGAGCAATAGGATAACCACTCTTCAAAGAGACACCCGAAATCTCAGGCTTAGGGTAGAAGTCTTGACCAAGGAGAAATCTGTGGAAAGGATGGTCTACAAGGAGGTGATTCGGGTTGAGAAGGACCAAGCCGTCGAGGCAGAGAGAGAACGTTTGAGGAACAAAGTAGCAATAATCAAGAGCACCAGGCAAAAGCAAGAGGATGAAATCCAGCGCCTCCAAACAAAAATGACCCGTATCCAGACAACAGTGGTTACTGTCTCAAAAGAGGAGACCAACCTTACCCGAACTCGGGATGCATTCCTGAAGGAGAGGGAGGACCTCCTTCGGGAGTTAAAGAGGATAGAAACTGAAAAGCAAGAAAGTACTGTATCATTCCAGTATGAGTCCAAACTACTGAGTGAGAGGACTCAAGAATATAGGCAGAGAATAATCAAGCTGGAGTCTGAGATACAGAGTTTGGAAAAGGACATCTTGGCCGAAAAAAACAGGATAAACCAAAGGGAGGCCACCATTATTGAGCTGCAGAATGCCATTAAAAAGGAGGACCATTCTGAAAAGCAGACACGAGAAACCACAAAATCCACCAAAATCACTATTCTTGATCCAGAAACTGGGAAAGACATGTCACCCTATGATGCCTACATGGAAGGTCTTATTGATCGCAGCCAGTATCTACATTTGCAGACTCTTGAATGCAGCTGGGAGGAAATTACAAATAGTGGACCATGTGGTGAGATCACTGTACTACAGGACCGCAAGAGTGGGAAAAAGTATTCCATACAAGAAGCCCTGAAGGATGGGAGGTTGACCCAGTATGATGTTCAGCAGTACAAAGACGGCAAATTTCCCATCTCAGAGTTTGCTCTGATGGTTGCAGGAGAAAGAAAGGTAACATCTTACACAAGTTCAAACTTAATTCCATCCTCTCCAGTAAGAAGCACAGCAACTTCCACGCTAAACAGTTACAGCTCTTCAACACTGACACAACGGCCTTTGTACTCGAACAATGGTCATTTGAACACAACCACAACTATCACTTGTGGAGATGAATTGTTCCCAATATCTGGTATTGTGGACACAATGACAAACAGCCGCATGTCTGTGCGAAGCGCCCTGACCCGTAAGCTAATTGATCTAGAAACTGCTCAGAAGCTCCTGGAAGCTCAAGCAGCCACAGGTGGCATTGTTGACATCAATAAGAAAGAGCGATTCTCAGTTCACAAGGCAGCAGAACGTGGCTTGATTGACTCTAACCAAATGCTCAAGCTCCTTAATGCCCAAAAGGCCTTCACAGGTGTGGAAGACCCTGTAACCAAAGAGCGCCTCTCGGTTGGGGAGGCAGCTCAAAAAGGTTGGATCCCAATCGAAAATGCTAGGCGGTATATGGAAGCACAGCTTCTCACGGGTGGTCTTGTAGACCCCAACAAAGCTGGACGAATGAGCTTGCAAAATGCCATCAGCACCAAGATGCTAGACAAATCCTTAGCAAGTCAGCTTGATGATGACTCACAACACTTGAAGGATTTGGTTGACCCCATTACAAAGAAAGCAGTTACTTACAAGGAGGCCATGGAACTGTGCAAGAAAGATACTACCACTGGACTCCTCCTGCTCCCAGTGACCTCTATGTGACCCTCCCATTCTCTCTCATAGTCCAGTTCTCTTCCTGTCTATCTTGCTTTGGGAAAAATGTTTGCTCTTGGAGCAAATCAGAGACAGGTTATGGATTCATACAATATATAGAACAGTATACAAGTTTGAAAGTCCACGATGAGTGTTTGCATTATGTCGCTCACTTCTGTAGCTCACTTCTGTTTTACTGAAGGTAATGTTATGTAAATGTATCTTTCTATATATCAAATGGTGGTGTTTACATATTTATCCAGTTTTTTTGCTTCCATTCTTTCTCTTGCTTTCTGACAGTATCATCACCAATTCCACCAAACTTTAAATAAAGGTGCACATATTAGTCAAGTCGTTTCATGAAAGGTCTCACTTTTTTACTCTCTGTAAGACAGGTTTTGTTAAGACAGAAGCAATATTCCAAATATGTTTTTATGTGTATAAATTCAAAAATAGTATCTTTCATGGAGAATTGGAGAATGGAGAATAGCTTTTGTACCATTTCTGTTGGCCCAGTCATTACAAAAAGTGTTTTTCACATTGCAAAAGATTGGCAGCATTTTCAAATTCTGATAAAAACAAAAACAACTGGAGATGCAGATGCAGATGCAGGAAATCATGCCTGATATGCTAAAGGGTAAAGTTTTTTGGGCTGTGTGCAGGAAGTCAACGACATATATTTCTCTCTGTGTTTTATTATACGATCCAACTTTTACAGGATTGTCAGTTATAACAAATTTCAAGAGCATGTATAAAGAAACATATAGAGATAATAGCCTTTATTACCTACACAAGGTGAATATCAGATTGCAGAATAACAATATTTTCATATCTGTACATCAAAACAAAGCCCTTCATCTCCTTTAACAGTGTTCCCTTTCTTATTCACTCATCAGCATATGAGAAGACATACGAGAGTAGCACCCATTCAGATGAAATGGTCACTTTACAAACACTTTTCTTTGGGTTTTTTTTTTACATCTGTTCATCTTGCCCACAAGGTGGCAGAAGGGTCTAATACACTACAATATGTGTTGGTAAATTTTAGACAGTGCATTTCGCTAAATCTGACTAATATTGAAATGGAAACAGCTTCAAAGAGATCAGTCGATAAAGTAGGTGCTGTTTAGGAAACTGTCAATGTGCTTTAAATATACATGGTTTTGTGCTGTGAGGACTAGGCCTGTCACGATAAACAATAAATTAATTAATTGCACGATAATTAAAATGAGGTCAATCATTTTCCAGCCGCGATCATTTTAATTTGTTTGCTTTCCAAAGGATTTCACTGTGATACATTGGTCTCTACCACCCCCCTCGTTTCCTTAGGGTAATGAGGCAACTAGGTACACATTTAAGCTGTGAATACCGCTTACACCACTGTGTTAGGCCGTCTCACTTACAGGACGGGACGTTTTTTTTCTCCAGAGATTGGCACTTCTTTGGAAACGTGCCAGAACTTCTGAGTCTCATTTCTCCTCATTTATCCTCAGAAGCGTGATGTGAGACGTGCTTCACTCTGCGTCTCGCACCCTGGTTCGCGGCCCAGCTAAAAAAGCTGATAATAAAAAATAGCCAAGTAATAGTATAATCAGGTGTAAATATATTTTAATGAAATGAGAAGACTCTGAATTTACAGAAATACATTTAGGAGTGAAGAGAGCCAGTCCAGTTTTAACATGCACTCATTTCTAGATGGGGCAAGCATCAATCTCTGGGAAACTTCAGTTAAATAGGGCTCAATGAGAGCTTTCCAAAGACCCCTTGTTTGCCATAATACCCCCCGCCGAACCAGAGTTATTAAAATGAAGACGATCACGGGTTATGTGATCAAGGGTTA
>JBBMFX010000134.1:622570-641504 GCA_037832545.1 Rhabdalestes septentrionalis | reverse complement strand
TGTTGTTAATCAGTTACATATCTCAGACTGTACTATTAGTAACACAAGAAAATCCAGTAGCATTGAGAATGCAGAACATTTACACTTTTGAGGTTGTTTTCTAACAAGTGTATAGTGCAAACAAGCTGGTATTTGAAGGAATAAAAAAAAAAAGAATGGAAATTTTATACTTATGACAAGTACTGATGTTAATTAAACACTTTATGCAGTAAAAATATAACAAAAATCACAGACTTAATCTGTTGGGGGCCATTTTTGGCCACGAGGACGCTGAAAGGGTAGCAAAAACGAGGACAGCCAGAGGGTTAATCATGATTAATAAATCTTATTAATATTATTAATAATAATAATAATAATAATAATAATAATAATAATAATACAAACAATTGAGTCCCTGCCTTGCGGATTGGCTCTGGGTCCACACGACCCTAGTGAGGATTAAGCTGTTACAGAATATGAAGGATCAATAATCATAGAATCATGAGCAGTACTCAAAATTAACTTTTTTAACTTGGTGGCACTGGTGCTCTCAACTTCAAAAAGTTAGGAGCACCAGCAAAAATTAATGAGCACCACAAATACAAATTGTATATTAACAGATTTCTTTAATTTGAACATTCATTTTCCCTGCATTTCTTGTGTTTGGAACTCTCAACATTTTTGACCATGCTCTCGCGCTTAAAGTGCGTAGATTCATTGGCGAACGCTGTGTTACCAGCAAACTCCGTCCCACAGGTTTTACAGTGAATGCAGTACATAGAGCCATCATAGCGGAGCCACTAGAAGTCTTTCAACCATTCTCTCCGAAAACTGTAAGCCTTCTTTTTGGATGGTGAATCAACATTAACCACAGTATCAATAAAACTAGCGCCATTATTTTTACCTTTAGGTGGTTTGCAAAGAAAGCTGTCATTATTCTTTTCATTTTCCTGCTTCTTCACCTTTTACATTTACATTTCCCCGCTGTAGTTAGCGCCATCACATGACTGAGTGATTGACAGTTATTATTAACCAATCTAATATCTCAACGGCATCGGCGTATCAGAATTCAGCACACAGAACACACATATACTGTTAACATTTTTAAGAGAATGTTTTTAAAATGGGGGCACGATAACAATTACATGCACTCGCACCAATGCTCGCAAATAGATTTTGAGGTGCATAGATGAAATTTTGGGAACATATGCGACCAAAATGGTCGCGATTTTAAGCCCTGATGGGCTGCATGCTTGTGTTGCAAGAGGAAATGTTTTACTGCACAAATGTCACAAAATGGCCTGCTTAAAATATGCAAAACAGCAACTAGACAAGCATTAAAACATCCGGGGAAAGGCCTATAATGAGAAGTCCACCATCCCTAATATGAAGGTTGTTTGGTTAGAGTTGATTGCAAATTGTCTTCCAGCATTCTCTGCTGCATTAATCTTGCCATCATTCACACGGAATCGGCACATGGGCATTCTTGGACTTTTCAGCATGACTGTGGTCCCAAATACTAGGCCACATTGGCTACAGCAGAAAAAGTCAAAGGTTCTTGAATGGCCGTCTCATCCATTTTGTGGAGATCTCAAATGTACAGTTCATGCAAGACAGACCAAGAATATACAGAAACTGGAGGCTTTTTGTCAAAAAATGATGGCAGCTTTACCATCTGAGACAATTCCCTCATCCACAACTATTACAAAAGACTTAAAGCCATTATTAATGGTAAAGTGCGGAAAATGCAGAATTGGGAATTGAGGGTATGTAATTTGCTTAGGCAGTTTGTCATCAGATGGGATCATCTGTTTGTCAGATCCATCTTTATATACCATTTATGTGTGCATGTGACAACACGGATTCCTTGGTGGGAATCTCTACTCATCTGTACAGCGTTCTCAGAACTAAGTGCGTATATTACCGGATCCTTCGTTTGTGTTCGGGACTGGGCTCATTCTCTACGCTGCAACTGGACAAATGGCTCTTTCCCAACTGAGCCCTGTGGATCTCACTCATGTCTGGGAGGCAGTTACTCAGCAGGCGGTCGAGATAGTCAATCTAAGCAGGAGGTTGCGAACTCATGGCAGGGCTCTGGGAGAAACTCGTGGCTCTGCAGGAGGTTCACGAAGATCGTCCTGCATCTTTACACAAGATGGCTTTACCTGATAAATGGAATGGGACCGATGGGAAGTGCTATGTCTTTCTCACAAACCTCTCCCTCTTATTTGAATTTCAGCCTACACACTACCCATCAGAAAGCAGCTGGATCGCACTTATTATCTCTCTCCTCACCAGGTAGGCAGCCAAGTGGGCTACAGCGGTCTTGAGAGACAACAGCGCTGTTGCTTACACTTATGAGAGCTTACGACAGCAACTAAAGCCCACTTTCCAACACTCTGAGAGTAGGGCTGTGCGATTATACATATATTACAATTAGTGATCCTGATAAATTTCAATTAGAGTACAATGATCAGCAGTACAAGGATTCACATGCATTACAGGTGGTGGAAGAGGCACAACAGTCAGAATCCACCTTCCCTGTAGCGATGTGTCATGCGTAAAAATGTAGTGTTTTCCTTCTTGCCTTGGTTTTAGTGTGTTTAGTTTGGCTTGTGTGGCAGTGGCAACTGAGCAGATCCAAAAATTAGATGAGATGGGGAGCTAGGCTTTCCTCCATCAGAATGGGAGCACTCCAAAAAGCTCTACTACACACACACCCCTCCATAAACTTTTGTACGTAACTCCACAGAAATAACTGAGTGGAGAAACTGCATTAGCATAATAGCATAATATATCATGATCATTTTTTTTGCCATATTGCCCAGCCCTATCTGAGAGGGAAGTGGTCGTGGATTCTCATCTCTGTCATCTCTGACAAAGAGACAGAAATGTGAGTAAATATACAGCTGAAAACTTTTGGAGTGACGCTGCCCTATGAACAGCCTATTAAGGTTTATCTATACTAGGGATGGGACTTTTTGGCAAGAACACTATTCGAAAATCGAGGAGAACTATCTATATATATATATAACACACACACACACACACACACACACACATATCAGGGCTATACTCGAATATTCAAATGTTCGTTCGGCGGGGTGGCATTTGAGTGTTCATTTTGAGATTTGAGTATTCGAAAGAAGAAAAAAACACAAGCTGTCCCATTACTTTTGACCCCCGGGATTTCCGAACCGCATAGATCCACTAAACAGGCACCTATCCGCCTCAAACTTCAAATAAAATAGACATCCAGGAGACCTTTCCAACAACCCCTTTGACCCCCGGAGGTATTAGCTGTAAACCGTTAGAGACTGAGAGAATTAAAATGCACGTCTGTCTTTAATGGAGCTGCAGAGAATTAAAATGCGCTCCGGGTCTAACAGTGCATTTCTCCCCGCAGCTCGGACCAAGGAAAACATATATATATGTTTTTTCCTTACATATGTGTGTGTGTGTTAGTGTGTGTGTGTGTTAGTGTGCCTCCCATGAAAGCTATGTTTTTTACTGTGAGGTTTGAGGCAGATTTGTGCCTGCTCAGTGGATCCAAAAAAGTACGAAAAATTGTTTATTTTGCACTTCGCCGCAAGTGTTTACAGGTGGCTGGTGGTGGAAAAATGCATTCGAGTTGGTTTTGAGACATTTGTGCCAGTTTTGAGTGAGATTTGTCGAGTTTTGTGGCTTTTCGTGAAGGCGCTATCTGGCTAGCCGGTTTCCAATGGCTAATACTCGGCAGAGGAGCGCGACGGTCGGCTGGATCTCGCTGCAAATTCAAAACGCGCCATGTGGCTATTGAGGCAGAAAAAGGAAAGCTGTGTTTAGCGGTTTGTTTATCTATAATTCTACTTTGAAAATATGGATTTCTGAATCCAAGATGTCGAATACAAGATAAGAATACATTCAGCCCCCTCCCACCGAAGTCTCGAGTATTCGATGTTTTTCACTACAGAATACCTGAAGCTCAGGAAATGGCATTCGGACCAGCCCTAATATAGGGATGCACTGAAAATTCGGCCACCTAACTTTTCAGCCCGAAAGTGGCAATAAATGCATTTTCGGTTTTAACCGAATTTTTTTTATCGGACTGAAACTGCGATGACGCAATCATGATGCAGATGACGCAACCGTGGCCACCACATGTTACATTGGAATGGAGTCAGCATTTCTAAGAAAGAGACACGCAGAAAGACGTTTTTCCGCAACATGGGGATTAATTTATCCCGATCTCCATGCAGGGTACAGAGAGAATAGAAAAGCCCTCGGAGGCCGTGAGTCTATAAGAGCTGTTGGTCTAATACAGGCATCACCAAATGGCGGACCGCGGTCCGGATCTGGACCGAGTGAATGTTCTGTCCGGATCCGTGAACAGTCTGGTAAAATTTTTGAGTAATTTTCATGGAACATTATTTTGGACGGTCGTGACAGCGGGTGCTGCTGTTCCAGTTAATACAACAACAGCTTCACTCGTTACTTTACTAGTGATGGAAAGTTCGGCTTATTTCAGAGATGTTTCTTCTGGCATGGCTCCCAAAGAGGCGATGGTGTTGTGCCAAAAAGTGGTCGTCTGCCAAAACTTGATTGCCGTCCGTGGGCAGCTTAAAAACCGCATATGATAATGTTTTCATGTTTGTTTTCAAGATATTTGAGCAGTTATAAGGGTCTGTTTGCAGTATAATGTGTCAATTATAACCCTCCTGAATGATATCAAGCGAGTTAATCTGGGCGCTACAGCTTTAAGCCGCTGAGGACGCTCATACATTTTTAGTGAACTATATGAAAATGTTCACATAGGGGTAGGCTATAAGACAGAAGATGGACTTCAGTTCGGACCTTCTACTGGGACGAAATATAATATCTGGACCTCGGTGACTTTTAATTGAAAACCCCTGGTCTAATGGTTAGGGCGCTCGCCTGTGATCAGGATGTGCGGAGTTCGAGTCTCCCATATTGAAAGGTTGAAATGTAGAGGTACATTTTAACAGCACATCGAGCGGTGTTGTGTTCATTTATGGCAGAATGGTCACTTTCTGTTTGTGTTTTTGGAAAGGAAAGTCAGTTTTCCTGTGATTACAGTTAATATATTTTAGTCTTTGTTTTGATAAACTATTTTGTTAGAAGCCTAAAGAGAATATTGTTTATCTTTCACTTTTTAAAGCACTTGTTCTGAAAGCAATTTATTCAAGCACTTCACTCAGAATTATTCAAAGTGAATTCACTAGTTCTATGAGAGAAGAAATTTAAATGTACAATATTTCAGCTATCTTGCCTTTAGGCTGGTTATGAGTGGGGCCAAGGAAAATATTTTAAATAAAATGTTGTTTTATATTGTGCATTGGCTGAATGCAAAATAAATATTTTTTAAGTTTTGTACAGATGAATTGTTTAAATAATTTAAGAATAATTTATTTCGGTTTTCAGTTTCGGTTTTTGGCCAGGGTGTGTCCTTATTTTTGGTTTTTGGTTTTGGGCCCAAAAAAATCATTTCCGTGCATTTCATAATATATTTATATATATATATATAAACCCAAAAATAAGACAACCTAGATCTGAATGAATGAAATAATCTTATGAAATACTTTGTTCTTTTCATACTTGAATTTGCTGACAACAAAATCACACAAAAATTAGTAATGGGAATCAAATTTATTAACCCATGGAGGTCTGGATCTGGTGTCACACTCAAAAATAAAGTGGAAAAACACATGTCGAGGCCACACATATAGGCTGATCCAACGGCGCAAATTGCTCGACACAGGTGAGAAGAACCCAGCCAAAAAGGACTGCCTTGCTCCAGAAAAATCAGAAAAGTTTATTACACAATTGCAAAATTGGAGGGATCGGGTTCAGTGTCTCCTGAGAGCCTCTGAAGTCGTCTCTGCCTCACCCTTCCTGGGTTACAGTTCTTAGAGGAAAAGTCTTATGAAGCCTTAATGCACCATCAGCTCCCCGGGGGGGACCATATTAGGAAAAGGAAAGAACTCTTCTTCCGCAGATGTTCACCTTTGGCTCACATAATTTATAGAGAAGAGGAGGTTGACCATGAAACAAAGCTTTAGTAGGCTTACAATGTTATGACTAGGCCTTAGAATCTGGCATCAGAATGTCCTTGCTACACCAGAATGTTTTAGGAGAAACGTATATTCTTCTCCTGACTGACCAGAGACCTTTTGACAATACTCCTCATAAAGTTGTTTCTAGAATGCATGGTATGGAGACCATAGGTCCCTGACTTCTAACCTTAAGACTTCTGCTTAGCCTTAAATGAATCACTCAACAATCAGGAGCTGGATAATCGAATCACTGAATAACTGACTCACTGACTGAATACAGAGTGTGAATACATGTAAAGGAGTAAAGAATAAAGAATTAAATGAATAAAATGATAAAAATATGCATTTCCTCAACAGAGGAAAAAAATGAGGTTCAGTGGTGTGTGTGGCCTCAACGTGCCTGTATGAACTCCCTGCAATGCCTGGGCATGCTCCTGATGAGGTGGTGGATGGTCTCTTGAGGGATCTCCTCCCAGACCTGGACTAAAACTTCCTGACAGTCTGTGGTGCAACGTGGCATTGGTGGATAGAGCTATACACGACCTGCCAGATGTGCTCAATTGGATTCAGGTGTGGGGAACAGACGGGCAAGTATATAGCATTAATGCCTTCGTCTTGCAGGAACTGCTGACAGACTCCAACCACATGAGTGTAGTGTGCTTGATTATATGTAAGAGGAGGAGACCATCTTGAGGGTGGATCTTGAAGGTGTGGGGAGTGTCGCATTTTGTTTGGGTCATTAAAGCAGTTATACTGATGTTACGACACAGTTAGTCCCACGCTTGCCTCTTCTAAAACAGAAGACACAGCATAGTGTCAGAAGTGCTGTGACACTGAAACAAGCACGAGTTGGTCCACGTTGGTGAACAAGGCAGGAGCGTATCTTGGTGGGGGACAGCATGTCGAGTGAGGACGGCAGGGGAGACAAGCATAACAAGAAGGGAGTTAGCATGTCGGCTAGCACACCCAATGATCCGTTTAGCATCCAGCCACCAGAGCCTTCGATTTCTCCAAGCACAAGAGTGAAAAAAATGGATTTGCAGATTCGAGAGATTCCGACAATGTCCGTGAGCTCCGAGGAGAATTAGGTTAATACATTAATATATTGTATGGGAGCTGAAGCTGACAATGTCTTGATACTCGATGATGAAGATCAGAAAGAATATACTAAAGTGAAAGATGGCTTCCACAACTTCTTGTAATGATGTTGTTTATGAATGTGCACGATTTAATATGTGCAAACAATATGCTAACAAGACCGTTGATACTTTTGTCACTGCTTTACATGTGTTTGTTGAACACTGTATTTACGGCCTACTGCATGACGAACTGATCAGAGATTGTAATGGGGCTTGCTGATACAACACTTTCTGAACACATGCAGATGGAGAAATATTTATATTTAGAGAAAGCTATCAATATGGCAAGACAGTCAGAAGAGATTAAAAGACAACAGAACATACTAAGAACAGAAGCCAATAGTGCAATGCAGATGGATGTGAGTTCCATAGGCAGACTGGTCAAGAACAGACTGATAAATGAAAAGCCCAGATACACCAATCAAGAAAACAGTGGAGGAAGGTCATGCCAGAATGCTCAAAATAAAAGCAAAGACACTCAAAATTCTGAGTGCTACAAATTTTGAGGGCTTCCTGACCCCAAGCACGGATGTCCTGCCAATTCGGACATTTCCAGCGTGTCTTTCGGAACAAGAATGCAGTAGCATGCAATATAGAGAAAAAGGAGAATAGGCTCAGTCTCAGATGACAATAGCATATGGACTGCCGATGTTGAGATAAAACAGAGAATGTTAACATTTAAGCTTGGAACAGCAGCAGATGTAACTGCTATTTTGGAAAAGGACATTAATGACATATTCCTGGAGACACAAAAGCCTGTCCTCCAGAAGCCAGAAAGAGCCTTATTGGGTCCAGGGAAGACCCTGTTAGAGGTAGTGGACTTCACTAGACTGCAGCTGAGATATAGATCCAAGCAGACTCATGAGAAAGTCTATGTTGTCAAAAATCTGAGCACATTCTATCTAGTACTACAAGCCATTACAGCACTTGGCCTACAGATGCGAGTTGACAGCATTACATTAGAGACTTTAAAGGTAACCTACCGCAAGCTATGTAGAGGACTGGGTGATATTCAACAAGCTTATCACATAAAGCTGAAACAAATGCTGTGCCATTCTCTTAAAAAGCACAAAGGACAATTCCTCTGCCACTAATGGGCTAAGTCAAATAGGAGCTCCAGGGAATGGAAAAGCTAGGTGTCATCAGCCGGGTGGAAGGGAAACAAGAGTGGTGTGCCGGAATTGTGGTTGTACAGAAGAAAAATCGTCACAGACAGCTTCTGTTTGCATTGAGAAATATGTTCTTCCATCATTCGAACAGAGTCTAGGAATGCTAGCCAGATTATTCAGTAAATAGATGCAAACATGGGGTTTTGGCAGATCCCTCTAGCAGAGGAATTAGCTAAGTATACCACATGCATTGTACCCTTTGGGCAGTTTTATTTTAACTGTCTTCCATTTGGTATTATTTAGCCCCTGAACACTATGGCTGAAGTCATAGATGGACTGGAGGGTGTGGTATGCCACATTGATGAAATATTAGTGTGGGGAAAAGACCAAGAGCAGCATGCTTTTCATTTACATACCATGCTGCATAAACTGGAAAAAGCAGGTGTAACTTTGAACATGGACAAGTGTAAGCTCTGTAAGAGAGAGGTGGTCTTCCATGGTTGCATCATAACAGCTTTGGGCAGTAAGCTGGATCCAGAGGAGACAAAAGCCATTACAGAAAACAAAGAGCTATTGAACCTGAGTGAGGTAAGAAGTACCTTGGCATGGTAAACCAGGTGGGCAAAATCCCCAACTGGCTGAGAAGGACAAAGATCTTTGTTACCTTCTTTCAAAGAAGAATTGTTGGATGTGGGGTGCAGACCATGTGAAAGCATTTAGAGTGCTAAAACATGCATTGTCCTCTCCCAAAGTGTTAGCTATGTACGATCCAAACCAAGACACAAAAGTATCACTGGATGCTTCCTCACATGGATTGGGGTCCTCAAAAAATGGGAGAAAGAATGGCTACCTGTAGCTTATGCATTCTCTTCACTGTCTCCAACTGAACAGCACTATGCCCAAGTAGAGAAGTATGCGTTGGGCGTAACATGGGCGTGTGAGCGCTTTTGGGACTTTCTGTTCGGTAAACATTTCTGTTTGGAGACTGATCAAAAACCCCGTATTTCTTTACTTGTTGCACAAGCGCTTGATTTGTTACTGCCAAGAATACAGCATTTCAGAAATTGTCTCATGTGCTACTCCCATACAATTGTTCCTGGAAAGTCACTCTTGATGGCTGGCACATTGTCATGTGCACCTGTAAAAGCACACATGACTGAAAACACAAATATATATGTGGACTCCATCATCAATAACCTCCCTGTCAATGTGTCATTTATGGAATCACTTCAAGAACAGTTGATGGTGGAAAGTTCTCATGTCATTGAATTGTGCTTACATAGATGGCCAGAGCATGCAAAGCAGGAACTCTTGTTGAAACACTTCTGGCCAGAATAAGCCACACTCAGAATGAAGGACAGACTGTTGCTGAAAGACTAGTTAGTCCATCAACATTTTGGAATGAGGTCCAACCAAACTTCATGAGGGTCATCAAGGCATAGTGAAATGTAAAGCCTGTGCCCACCAGTCTGTGTGGTTGCCGGGTCTAAGTCAACAAGTGAGTGAATGGTGTTGAAATGCAGAACATGCCTGCAGGAGTGTCACAACCACAGCAAGCCACTAATTTCATAGGCTTCCCTGCACGCCAATGCCGAAAGTTGGGAACAGACCTCTTTGAACTAAGTGGTAGAATATGTACTTGTTGTTGACTTCCTTTCAAGGTATGTAGAAATTGCACTTCTACTACTACACAAGATCCAATTATGTCAATTTTTGCTCGCCATGGCATTGCTGCGATCTTGATGTCTGACAATGGACCACAGACTTCAGGACAAATTTTTGCTTCCTTTGAGGCTTCATATGGATTTGCAAGCAGACCCAAGTTCCCCCAAAGTAATGGGGAAGCGGAACGAGCTCTACAGTCTGAAAAATGTTCTGAAAAAGGCAGCTAAACTTTACATGGCTTTACTTGCATATAGAGCCACGCTCCTTCAGAATGGATACCACCGTGCCAACTATTCACACTTTGCTTGACCCAGCACTGCCCAGCCGTAGCCTACTGATCCAGAAGGATGGGGAGAGGAGGGCATAAGATGCTGTCAATTACAGCAAGCGTCATAGTACAAAAACCAGGAACCTGTTATCAGGAGAGCAGGTATGGTTTCGGAACACCAAAACAACAGGGAAAGTGATGCAGAACCATACCTCTCCAGGGTCGTATCTAGTGGATGTGCCTCAAGGGGTGGTGAGACGCAACCGCCTGCATCTAATACCATTAGAAACACCTTCACAGGTTGAGGTCACACAACAGAAATCCTGCCAGTCCTATGGCAGGATACTCTGTCACCTGCTAAGTGTTCTTAAGCTCCTTCTTCAGAGGCTTCTACCCCCAGAACCAGGTCTGGGAGAGCCATTAAAAAACCTGCTAGGCTGGACTTTTGAGATGTTAAAGAGGACCTATTATGCAAAACTAACTTTAGTTATAAAAGGTCTATGGGCTATACAAAACATTTTCATGAAGGTCTTTGCACAAAATCACTCTCACGTAAAGAAATATCACCGGCTTTACACTTTAACATGCCCTTTCAAAAATGAGCCGTTTAGACGGAAGGGCCCATTGTTACGTCCCAAATTGCATAGAACCGCCCTTCATTTTTCAAGACAACACCCACTAGACTAGTTGAAGGTCCGCCATTTTGTCCGCTAGATTTACGAGTATGGATGAACACCATGAACACGGCACCCGTGGAGCAGTGTGTCACGGAACCGCCCAGTCTGGATCGAGGAGAGATGGCACAAGCACAGAATTTGATATAAGATTTTATTATAAACAAATACACACGTGTCAGGTTGGGCGTGGCCAGCAACAGCTTATTTGCAACGGACAGAGCCCTGAATCCACAAGTTTTTAACTTTAGCCAAACTATGAAGAATAAATGTGGTGATATCTCTTTATATGAGAGTGATTTTGTTTAAATAACTTCATGAAGATTTTTTTAATAGCCCATAGACCTATTATAACTTTTTTTTTTTTTTAAGGTGAATTAAAAAAATAATAGGTCCCATTTAAAAAAGGGGGGTTGTGAAAATAAAGAAATTGTTTGCAATTGAATGCTCATGTTGAAATGTTACAGTTTCTTGAAAGTTAGTGCATTTTATGGAGTGTGTTATAAGCTCAGAACAACTTGATTTAAGGATTTCTAATAATGTTATGACACAGTTAGTCCCACGCTTGCTTCTTCTAAAACAGAAGATATGACAATGAGGTCAAGCATTGTATTGTATGAGGAGGGCCAACTGCACCAGCATATGGTCTCACAAGCAGTCTGAGTATCTCATCTCAGTAACTAATGGCAGTTAATCTACCTCTGGCGAGCACATGGAGGGCAGTGCTGCTCCCCAAAGAAACGCACCACATGCCATGACTGACCCACTGACAAACCTGTCATGCTGGAGGATGTGGTAGGCATTAGAACATTCTCCACTGCATCTGCAGACTCTGTCACCTCTGCCACATGTGCTCAGTGTGAACATACTTTCATCTGTGAAGAGCACAGCATTCCAGTGGCGAATTTGCTAATCTTGTTGTTCTATGGCAAATGCCAAACATCCTGCACGGTGTTAGGTTGCAAGCACAAGCCCCAACCTTTGGACTTTAGGCCTGCATACCACTCTCATGGAGTCTGTTTCTGACCATTTGAGCAGACACAGGCACATTTGTGGCCCGCTGGAAGTGATTTTGCAGGGCTCTGGCAGTGCTCCTCCTGGTCCTCCTTGCACAAAGGCAGAGGTAGCCATCCTGCTGCTGGATTGTTGCCCTCCTACATCCTCATACACATTTCCTGATGTACTGGCCTGTCTCCTGGTTACGCCTACATGCTCTGGACGCTACGCTAACAGACACAGCAAACTTTCTTGCTACAGCTCGCATTGATGTGCCATCCTGGATCCGTCTCATGCAGCCAGAAATCATAGGAACTGAGAAGTGGGAATTACGGGTGGAGCCGAATCCAAATACAGTATTCGGAAAGGCACATATTCGAATGCTTAAAAATATATTTGTATTCGGGAACCCCAACCCCCCGGTCACATGCTCGCATGGTTTGGGCAGTGGTGTGTGCTAGTGTTGCTTTCGTCATTTTCACATGACAAAAACAAGAGGATATGCGATGTCATGAGATGATAACGAAACGAAATATATAATGTAGTTTTGTTGACGAATAAGAACGAGACCATTGAAAGGCACTGTGAATGATAATTTCGATTCTCTGCCTGAACCCGGCCCAAACCAGCATTTGAGTGTCTTGGAACTCGAATGCTCTCACAGTTCAGAATTTTCCCACGTATTTAAAAAAATCGGATTTAATTCAGGCTCGGGCTGAAAATTATATGAATGTTGCGGGCCGGGCTGGGCTCAGACACAAGGCACATGGGCACATATATATTCGGGTGTGTTCAGGCCCACACACTGAAGTTGAAGGCTTTAACCAGTTTTACAGATGTGGGTTTTATGGCAACAGACACACACACATTTTTATGTTATTTGCACTTTTTAGTGATGTGATGTTATTCATTTATTTCATTTATATTTTTGTGCGTGTATGTCTAAGTTCTAACATGGTAGGTTGGCAAAATAAGAGTCGTAAATTCAAATGAGAGTCTTCCATGTCTGGAATAGATGTACAGTATTCTTAAGTCTATAATGTATCAGTTATATAATCAGAATTGTGTAATAGGCTTGACTTCAATTTTAGGTTTTGTCTATTCTACTACATTTACATTTACATCTACGGCATTTAGCAGATGCTTTTATCCAAAGCAACTTCCATTCCCTAACCACAGGGGATGGTCTCCCTGGAGCAACTTGGGGTAAAGGGTCTTGCTCAGGGACCCAGTGGTGGTGCTGGAGGTAGGATTCGAAGCCATAGGCAAGTATCCTACCCACTGAGCTACCTCCCCCGCACCCCCGTCACACACTCAAGTTCAGGAGTAGATTTGAGTGGGGGCGGATGGAGTTTGCACGCTGCATTATGAATTTTACTCAAATACAAATTCAAATACGAATACTTTTCCCCTTTCTACAAATACAAAAACAGATACGAATAGCAGCCCCTTTGTACACCCCTAATATACATATATACACACATAGAGAGAGAGAGAGTGTAAAATTAGAAGAGAGCCCAAAGAAAGGTAGTCCTGTGGTTTTTATAGTGTAAACTTCTAAATATGCCCCCAAATATACACTAAAAACACTTTCATTTCATTTTAAAATAAAATATAAAGTGTTCATACTAGGGCATTAATGGCTTCTGATTTTTTCAATTCAACTAATCCATCACGATAATCGTAGTCGAGTGGACTAGTCGTGATCACTAGGGGACTCAGGGCAGCTCCCATTTCATCTCTCTCTTTCTGTTTTTTTTCTTTAGTATATGGGTGATTCTGTGTCTGAGAGTGTGAAGACAAAAATAATTGAAATTTTGTACAGCTGGACTGTAGCCTTTCCCAACGAGGCTAAAATAAGTGATGCGTACCAAACACTGAGGAGGCAAGGTAACTAATCATCTCACTTTTGTTTCCACAGCTACTCATTTACTCTGTTCCTGGCCTCTGATTGGTCAAAATGTAGTCTATCTGTACTGCTATTTTTGTTGTAACCACAAACTTGTTATTCACTCTTGTTAAAAAGACTTAGAAAATGTGTATATAGATGAATAAAATTCTGCTTATTATAGTGTTCAAAAGCCTTGACCCAACACTTGTTGCTTCCAAAGATTCCAGAGTTTCTTGTAAATTTAATATGGTCTTGTAGAACAGTTTTCTGGCTTCCTGAAGGACCTAAGAACCTCTCATTTTCTGTCCAGTCCCTGAATCTGACCAGTTTTAGAGGAAAGGTTTTGTTTTTTATACAGTAACCTATAGATGAATCATGTTTGAAACATAAAGCTAACTTAAGGCCTGAAACAGTAAAGAAACAGGTGCAGATGATTCCACATTATCAGGTCATTGTTTAGTATACTGGTGGTGCTGAATGCTGAGTGGTTGGAAAATCTTTTCATTACAGGACTCATCTCATCAGACCCTGAGCTGACTGCAGACAAAACCCTGATCCCATCTCCACCTACACGCCCCAAAAACCCTGTTTTTGAAAATGAGGACATGGGCAAGGTGATTATCTACTTAAACACACCTGGTTCACCGACAAAATATATGCAATAAAAATTTTATCAATTTGATTTAATTAATAAAAACCTGTGTGTAGCTGTTGGCGGAGCTTCTGCGGAGTAAGAACCCTGAGGATCTGCAGGAGGCCAACAGACTCATCAAGAACATGGTTAAGGAGGTGAGAAATGACAGTAGATGATCAATCTATCTTTAAACCTCAACAACCTGATAAAATGTATTTCACCCAAACTCTCTACAGTTATTAGAGAAAACTGTTTCCCATTGAATGATACAAATATTTTCAGACATTGTTAGATTCCTTTCATATTTACTTTCATATTCACCATGGCCCAAAAAAGCATTGTAGACTTTAGACCCAATTTTACACTAACTTGCAGTGAGTATGCAAAATAAAATAACTCCATGATGCTGTTTTATTGTCTGTCTCTTTTATTTACCTGATAGTAATGAAGTCTCAATTGTAGATATCTGTAGATGTCCCTTTGCTCTTAGTATAAAATTTATTATTTTACAGTTTGAAGGTGTCAGAGATATTTACCTGGCCAAACAGTTTGCCAAATGTAGTGTGGCGGATGAACCCAAACACGAATAGAACATGAGTTGGTTGGCCACACACACTTGCTCTGAGATGCACACACTGAGTGTATAAGGGTAGAAAAGACAAGTACTCACGGTGCCAATTTGGTTGGTGTTGAGTGTGAGAGGGCACGAGACTCACTGACTGAGCACTGATTCCTATCTTCTTCCTTCTTTATAACCCAAAGACATGCGTCACTTCCAGGACCCCGTGCACATCACGTGACTGGTGTGCATTACCGAAGGTCCTGTAGTTTGCCATTCATCATAATGACATAGTGGGCCTATAATTTAAATCTTTTATGTAAAGTATTAGGAATAGATTCTGCATCAAAATATCTTGGGTTCTTTACAAGGCTATTTAAATTATAGCTTTTAATGACATTAACCCATTTGTGTTGGTGAGTAGACCGGTCTTGTTGCCTTAATGGCATGTCCTGAATGTTTTCTTTCGACAGGATGATACCCGGGTGCAGAAACTGACCAAACGCATGAACACCCTGGAGGAGGTTAACAACAATGTAAAGCTTCTGGGAGAAATGCTGAGTCACTATGACCGAGATAGGACGTCAGATGCCGATCGTGATCTCATCAAGGTGCATGAGAACATTAGCATCTGTCCAGCATATAGTGGTTTAGAAAGTGATTAATTTGCTAGGCACACCAGTATAGCTGTAACCTTCCGTTACCATTACCTGCTGTCACGGTACGGTGTACCCAAATCTCCAGTCTACGAAGGAACGTGACTCTCTCCCCAGGTCAGGAGGACCCGAGGAGCTCTCTATGCAAAGCCAGAGGAGAAGCCTCGCAACCCCTCGGGCCATAGAGGGATTAAAACCATGATCCTTACTGGATCAGCGCCGACCGTGCGCCACCGCGAAACTCTCAAAATCAGAACATACAGACGGGAGGGACAGACTCCAACTGGGTCAAGGGGAGCAGGGGAACAGGGACTGGAGCTCGGACCTAGGGCAAGAGACATGCAAGACATTACAAACACTAGAACCAGGAGAACACACAGACACAGGAATCAGGGGAACACACAGACACAGGAACGAGGCCAGGGAGAGAGAATCCTAACAAACAACAAACCGACTGGGCCACACAGAAACACACACAGCACAAAGAGCGACAAATGACGCCTCAGCGATCCTAGAGATCGCTGAGGCTCAAATACTACAGACAGACGAAAGACAGGTGAAACCAGGGGAAAACGGGGGACAGGTGACAGGACTTAATACTGGGGGTGTTACAAACCTCGGGGGACACACTAGGTAGGGGGCCTACATAGGAGGGACATAAGTGAAGGGACACATAGACCGGAAAACAGGGAAATAGGAAAATAAAAGGACCAGAGATGGCAAAGACGGTTCAGCAGTCACACCTGCCATTGTTTATTAGTTACATTAGCCTCATAGCAAGTGGAAAACTAAAAAAGCAACAACAAATGTGTTGTTTACTTCAGCGTAAAATGTAATGCAGCTTTTTCAAGTGAAAATATATGGTGCACCATAGCAGTATTGCAGACTGTTCAAATCTATGCTCATGTGTGATAGCATTAGCCACTATTCTGTCCGTCCTAAAAGGAATTAAAATTCACATCAATGTGAATCCAAGGTCTCTAAAAGCATTGCTCTACCACCGCTGCTGACCTTCAGTTTTTGGAAACTTTAAGGCATGATGAAATTCCCTGCTTGCTCCAAGCAAGGTTTGTCACTGCTTCATTAATATAGTTGATTGGATTTACAGGGGACCACCAACAGCATTAATTTTAATTCCCCTTCATTGCTAATCTAATTAGAAATTACCTGATGTCCTTGATAAAAGTCTTTTACGCTTTGCATTTTAAGAACAATTCTCAGTCTCTGTTCTTGTGTTAAAATGCAGGAGCTGTATGACCGCTGTGATAAATTGAGACGCATGGCTTTCAAACTGGCCACAGAGACGGAAGATAATGATGCCAATTTAGGTAAAGCTGCTCTCTGTGAGGATTCATATTCATCATTTTTCTTCAAATGTTTCTTAGTGTGGCACACCTGTGCCTGCTGATGGTTAAGGGAATTAAAACAGAAGCAATGGTAGTGATAGTCATTTTAAAATTCAGATTAAAAAAGTAGTCAAAACTACTTTCAATTGTGATTGTCATAGTTTTAGTGATAGTAGTTATTTCAGTAGTGGGAGTTTGTAGTTACAGTTGTAGCGGGGGTTTTAGCAGTAGTATTGGCAGTTGTTGTAGTAGATAGTTGTTGTTTAGTAAATTTCATTTTAGTGGTAGTAGTTTTAATGGTGGTAGCTGTAGTAGTCATTTTTGTAGGAATGGTCATAGTAATAATAGTAATCATAGTTTTAATAGTAGTTGCTGTGATAGTGGTAATTGTAGTTATAATAGATTTAGCAGTGGCAATAGTTAAAGTTTCAATAGTTATAGTTTTAATAGTAATAGTTATATTTTTAAAATGATGGTAATGGTTGTAGTTTTAGTAATAGCAGTCATTCAAATGACTTGTAGATTTGGGGATTGTAGTAGATTCTAGTTGAACAAATTGTAATTTTGGTAATAGTTTTATTAGGAGTAGTAGTTTTAGTAGGAGTGGTAGTAGTAGTAGTATTATTATTAGTAGTAGTTATAAAAGTAGTAGCTGTAGTAGTAGTGATGACGGTGGTTGTTTTATTAGTAAGTAGTGAAAGTTCCACAGTGCACATATTTTGTAACAGACAAAAGTAATTGTGAAACAAAACAAAACAGTGCAAATAAGACATCTAAAATAAGATTAAAATCTGGTTAAATCTAAATCTAAATCTATAACCTGTCCTGAGTGCGTGGATAGCTATAAGTATATACATATAAATAAGACAAAAAAGATGGAACAGTTGAAGGAAGTCAGTATAAAAATGTAACCGTATGAAACGGTGTGAAAATAACGGTCTGGGTATACAAGGTTTGTGCATTATTAAAGAGTTGTGCAAAAGATGAAGACAATATGACCAGTATATAGACAATGTATCTAGTAAACACAGTATAACACTATAACAGTATGATCAAGCATAAATTGCAGCTTAAGTACAGGTTGTGTGTTCTTAGATTTGTGCAAGCAGTGAGAACAGTATGGACAATGAAACCAGTGTACAGTATAACAGTAACAAGAAGACAGGTTGCAGCTGCCCTGATACAGCTGGTCAGAACACTTTCAATGGTTCCTCTGATGAATTTGGTGAGGATGGGAGATGGAAGGCTTGCTCGTTTCAGCCATCTCAGGAAGTGAAGTGTCCGCTGGGCTTTCTTTGTTACGGAGGTGGCTTATGAGGTCCTCAGTCATGTGCACCGAGGAACTTTTCCACTGCAGAGGTATTGATGTTGAGTTGGGTATGAAATGGACCTTATTTCCTGAAGTCCTCAATCACCTCTTTTATTTTGTATTTTGCATTGTATTAGTCATAGTAATCGAACTAGCAATTCTTTTAGTGGCAGTAGTAGGATTAGTAGTAGTTGTAGAAAGCTTGATAATAGTTAAGTAGGAATATGAGATTTAGAATTAGTGATAGTAGTCTGAATAGCAGTAGTTGTAGCATTAGTTTTTATTAGAAGTAGTAGTATTAGCTGAAATAGTAGCTGTAGTGATAAAGGTAGTAAATGTGGTACAAATGAGGGATATGGGACATTTGTAACAGTCTGTAGGGGTGTGGTCAGAAGGTGTGTGTGCTGTAAGAAGGTGATGTTCTGGTGTTTGTGTTGTAGGAGATATACTGCAGGCCAATGATGACCTGGCAAGAGTCATCAGCTTGTACAAGAAAGTTGTGCAGAGGAAGAGCGATGGGACGGATAGTGATGAGCACCAACTGGTAGCTTCAGAAGGTGAAAACATACACACATGCATGCACACTATATACAAACCCTGGGAACAGCCACATAAACACATAAAATGCCAGTAATAGCAGGGAACAGCCCCCCCAG
>JBBMFX010000134.1:595825-606462 GCA_037832545.1 Rhabdalestes septentrionalis | reverse complement strand
CTTCGCCTGTTTCCTTTTGGTTTGTTAGTTTCTGTTTCTGTGCTTGGGATTTCGCCAGAGGACTGTTTAGTTTAATTTTCTTTTTCCTTGTTTTATTTTGAGGAGCACGAGCCACCCTGCTAGTCTCAATTTGGACTCTGTGACTCGAATTGAAATCCAAATAAACAAGTATCTCCGCTGACAAGCGTCCTCCCTTCAATTCTTTCCTTCATCCGCGGCTCATGGCGTGACACATTTTTTTTTTTAATGTCAACAGTCAAAAGAAGCAATGCTGCATCTTTTTTCAATTCACTGGAAAGCTGCTCTGAGGAGAAAATTAAGAATCTGGGCTATGGTAAGGGCAATTCGGGCAAGGAGGATAGCAATTCCCCCAAAACAGAGACTGTGAGGCCACTTATGGATGGTTGTGGAATCACAGGGTTTTAAACTCTTTTACTGATGTTCCTCTGTATTCCCCTGAATATTTCAAGTATTTATTTCAATTCAAGATATACAGAATTTCTTACCATAATCAGTTACAGTAATCAACCAACAACGAAATCAATGAAACAAATAAAATCTGTAGAAAAATGTTTTCTCGATGAAATGTCCGAATTACTGACGCAACAGTATTTCTGCTGAGATTTGGTTGAACTCTTTGTCCAGCTTCCATCAGTGTCAGTTTATGGTTGATAACATGTTCAATAAGTGTTGCACAGATTTCTTGAGTCAAATTTGGTCCTCGTCTTCTTTGTTCAGGTTCTATCAACTCTTCAAGTCCTTCTCTACCTCTTCCTCTACCTCCTTCTTCTCCTCTTTTAGCTCACCCTCTCATTCTCACTCTTCTTCTAGCTCCTTCCATTTTTATGAATACAGGTGAACTCACATTGTGGATGTGATTATCCTATTAGTTCATTAGTGTGGTCATTGGCAATCCGGGGCTTTGTAATGACAAGGAAGTAACCTCACAATCCTTATCTGTGTCTAAGGTATCGAAATGTGTGTAGAGTTTTACAAATCACTTTGTGTAATGGTTTACAAAAATAGTGAAGCAGACATTGTGTGTAATGTTGTGGAAATCCGTGGCAGTGTTTTGCTCCTTGGAGTAGAATTTTGCAAATTGTGTGGAAATTGTAAACAATCGTAAAAAACTGAAAGAAGGAGCATGAGAGGTAAGAAGGAGTATGAAGGATGATAAAGTGCACTTGAACACCTCTCTTGTTAAACATTCTGTCGCTAGTTTTTTGTGCATGCATACACAAAAAAACATTTTTCTATTGTAAGAGACAGAGAATAAACCTAACAAACACTGACATTCTCCAGCAAATATCAATGAATCTATCATTTTCAAAGAAATAAAAAAAATCCAAAATATTACTGAATACATTTTCCCACACCACCAAACCAGGCGGGGTGGGAAATAAAGCTGGCTGGGCAGGAAGGTGAGGAGACATAAGGAGAGAATGAGAGAGAGAGAGAGAAGGGTGGAGAGATGTTCCTGTACTGCAGTAATGTGATGCAGGGGAACATCCCCAATGATATCAGAGTCCCCCACAACCTTGAATCTCTCCATCCTGCTGACATTCTGGCATCGCTCCAAAGCCAAAGCTATGCCTTCAAAACACTGTTCTATACTCCAGTGGTCCCCAACCTTTTTATCACCATGGACCGGTCAATGCTTGACAATTTTACAGTGGACCGGAGGGCAGGGGTGGTGATTGTTGATACATAAAATCTATGTGACAACAATCCCCCCCCCCCTTTATTACGCCAACAACAGACTGGCACTGTCTAATAACTACAAAAAACTGTACTTGTGCAATCAGGTATACACAAGTATTAACTTCCTCAGTGTTTAACAAACACTGTCTAGTTCAAACAATCAATTTGATTGTCACTTTATAACAAGTACAAGAATATATGTTCCTCAATGTTTAACAAAAACAATATTAACTTCCTCAAAAAAATATATCCATAAATAAAAAAGACTGGCCTTCCCAGCACTGTGTAGAGGAGATGTAAATTGTTAAAAAGCAAAACACAGTGCAGAGGAGAGGTAGGTTGTTGAAATGAGTTCAAGCAAATAAAGAAGACTCAAAGTAAGACTTCTACTATCTATAAGGCAACAAGATTATTTATCTCGGGTTTTGATGTTGGTAGTACTTTATGTTCAAATGAAAGTTTTTGCTACTTGTGGGGCTGCTCACTGCTGTCACTCTGTCCTTAGATGGGTCCGTGCTGTCACTGCAGGTGCTTCTTCAAGTTGGGGGTAGAGTTACAAGCAGTGGAGAGCAACTTTCTCCCCGGGCAGAGTGTGCACTTCACCGTCAAATTATTTTCCTTCTGTTGAACATATTCAAAACAATGACTGAATCTCCACCCATCGAAACTAGCTTTCTGTTGCTGGGAACCTTCCTCTGAAAAAGAGCTTGCCATTGTTTACATTTCCATTTTTCCCCATCTGTCTTTGCGGGTGCTGCTCTGCTGCCGGCTGCTGGGTGTCGACCAATCGGTGATGGTAAATTATACCTCGTGCCAAACCCAGACCAATCACTGTTCCATTCACGCCCCCTGCCATTCCCTTGTGTTCTCTGTGTTGTGTGTCTTGTGTGTGTCACATATGGCTCGCTGAGCGGCCGCTTGGAAGTAAGGGAGGAGACATCCACACAGAATTCCATGCTGTGAGTATTTATTAATAAGACAGTGAACAACAGATACACAATAACACGAATTTACAGAGAGGAGAGGAGATGAGGAGTGAAGGTGATGAGAGGAGAGAGATAGGGTAAAGGAGAAGAGGGAACAGTATACATAATAACAGTCCAGGTCCTTTAAATAGTCTCCGTAATCAAGCTGCTTTCTGCATTGTAGTCCTGCAGCGCCCCCCAATGTTTGCTGCCAGAGCCATGACAGAACCCCCCTCAAGGGCACAACTCTGGGGCGCCCAAAGGATCCACCCAGACCATCCAACAGCGGAGGGGAGGGAGGGCGAGGGGACTGAAACAGGGACCACCAAGGAGGCGCTGGCTATTGCTGGAAGAGGACACGGGGTGCCGTCCGACGCTGTAGGAGGGGACTGGGCGCCGTCCGACACTGGAGTAAGTGACGAGATGTCATCCCACGCCAGAGGAGTAGACGGGGTGTCGTCCGACGCCAGAGGAGGAGACGGGGTGCCGTCCGACGCTGGTAGAGGAGACGGGACACCGCCCGATGCTGGAGGAGGAGACGGCGCACTGTCCGACGCTGGAGGAGGAGACAGGACGTCGTCTGATGCTGGAGGAGGAGACAGAGCCTCGTCCGATGCTGGAGGAGGAGGCAGATGCCGTCCGATGCTGGAGGAGGAGACTGGACAACCAGGTCCCCCCGACCGGGAAGGAGCTTGAATGTAGGCCGGTGTCCAAGCAGGAGTTGAGGAACCCGACCCCGGTCGCGGTCCTGGAGCGGGGACTGAGTGGTCTGACCCTGGTAGCGGGTCTGGAGCAGGAACTGAGGGGCCCGACTCTGGTCGCGGGTTTGGAGCAGGAACTGAGGCATCCGACCCTGGTCGCCAGTCTGGAGCAGGATCAGAAACCCGATCCTGGTTGCCGGTCTGGAGCAGGAACTGAGGGGCCCAACCCTAGTTGCGGGTCTGGTGCAGGAACTGAGGGACCCGACCCTGGTCGCCGGTCTGGAGCAGAAACTGAGGAACCCGACTCTGGTTGCCGGTCTGGAGCAGGAACTGAAGGACCCGACCCTGGTCGTGGGTCTGGAGCAGGAACTGAGAAACACGGCTGATCTGGCGGATGGCGGCCCGGACGTGGCTGGTCTGGCGGCTGGCGGCCGGACGTGGCCAATCTGGTGGCTGGAGACTTGGACTTGGTTGGAGACTTGGATATGACTGGGCTGGTGGCTGGAGACTGAGACACGGTTGATCTGGTGGCTGGAGACTTGGACTTGGTTGGAGACTTGGATATGACGGGTCTGGTGGCTGGAGACTTGGATAGAGAGGAACTAGCAGTTAGAGAGTGATGGTTGGACTGAGAGACGGAGCTGGACTGAGAGAGGGAGCTGGACTGAGAAAGAGGACGAGACGTGTTTTCTGAGAATGAGTGGAGAGCCGAGAACAGGTGGAGAGCCGAGAACGGGTGGAGAGCCGAAAATGGGTGGAGGGAGAAAACAAGAACTAATGGACAGAGAGGGAGCTGGACTTAGAGAAAGGGAGCTGGGTGGAGAAGGTGAGAACCTGCTGGAGAAGGCGAAAATGGAGTTTGAGGAGAGGGCAACTGAGCTGGAGGAAAAAGGCTAAAGGTAGAGAGAGGGTGAGAACTGTGGTGTGAGACCGAAAGAGAGTCTGGAAAGGGCGCGGGAGAGAAAGAGGGAAAATTGGAAGAGGAATGGGAGTTCTGCTGAGAGAGAGAGTCGGGGAAACTTTCTGGAAGGCTGGGACAAGGGAAATCGCGGAAGAAGAGTTCCACTTGCCGAGTGAGTGTGATTAGCCCCTCCAGCATCCCTGGTAGCATGCGGCAGTCAATATCATCCATCCATTGGGAAGGCAAGCCTGTGCGGTACTCCTTACACAGGGTAGCTTCGCTCCAGCGTCCGAGGGCCGCTCGGTCATGGAACTTCTTCACATATTCGGGACCCAAGCGAGCCCCCTGGAGTTTAAGCACCGGCCAGGGAAGAGACGACTCACCGGCGAAATCTCTAGTCTGGGCGCTGCCATCTTGGCTCCACCGAGTCCTGTGCGAGGGGAAACCAGCAGAAGCCCGCGTCTGATGGGTCGTGGAATTCGCGACGTCTCTGGGATGCAGTCTTTCTGTCACCTACGGCTCGCTGAATGGCCGCTTGGAGGTGAGGGAGGAGACGTCCATGCAGAGTTCCATGCTGTGAGTATTTATTAATAAGACAGTGAACAACAGATTTTTTAACACGAATTTAAAGAGAGGAGAGGAGATGAGGAGTGAAGGTGATGAGAGGAGAGAGATAGGGTAAAGGAGATGAGGGAACAGACATTAAAGACTGCATACATAATAACAGTTCAGGTCCTTTAAATAGTCTCCATAATCAAGATGGGAATGCTTGCAGCTGCTTTCTGCATTGTAGTCCTGCAGCACCCCCAAATGGTTGCTTTGTAACGCGTTACACCCAACACTGGTCACGAGTGAGTCATAGACTAAGGATATTCAGTAATGTTTAGACTGTGATAGTAAATATAACGGAAATACTGTACTTTTTTTTTGTCTGTGGACCAGTACCACATGACCAACAGCCAAGTACCGGTGCGCGGCTTGGGGGTTGGAGACCACTGCTATACTCATCCACATAAAAACAGCAATCAAAACAACAACAATGACAAAATAAGAGTGTAAAAATGTGACCTAGTGTGACCCTAAATTCCATCATGATTCATGAAGAAAAATAAACAAGGAATCACTTCTACTTATGAAGGTTTAAGAAAGAGTGTGAATGTGTGTGTAGGTGTAATGTGTAGGTAATGGGAAAGAGATAGACAGAGAAAGACAAGAGAATAGAGAAAGAGGGTAAAGTCATAATAGCAATGAGCCTCACAACAAAAGCTCCACTGCTGTTAAATCAATAAGTCATTATCTTTAATGGGATAAGCAGTTTGAAATCTAATTGTAAACAGCTCCATTTACCCTGGCCAGCCCCTAAATGCAAACAATACTGTTGTTATGGCTGAGCACAGTGGAAAAAGGAAAACATTTGGTGTGTGCTGGAGTCAGCAGCGGGGTAATTTGGTACACAGTTTGCGCTGGGATGAGATTTGCCAACTCAAAATAGGACCCAAGTCCACTAGGACTTTAGCCCACAAATTGGCCATCACAAATGAAACAGTGAACGCATGAAGCAATGGATTCAGAGACAATAAAAGAATGGGAATAAAAACAACTCTTCACCAGATTGTCTCAAAATATGGGATTTAATTAGGTGGTGTCACTGTCTTAAAGGGGCTTTATAAGAAAAAGGAACATTTATATTTTTGTAAATGTAAATTTCTGTGTTCTGTTCAGATTCTACCCTTTGTTGGAGATTTGGCTCTCATTCTTTCTTTGTTTTGAATTCAAATAAAAAACAGTAAAAGCATAGAAATCTGCACCTGTGCCTAACTTCTTGAATGGGCATGGTCAGGGTGTGACAGTTAAGAAATGAACCATTTGCTTAACAACATTTCTGCTGGTCCATTATTCATGAAATCTAACCCAACCCAAGCCCAATCCCAACATGAAAAAATCCTCTTATTGTCACCCAAATTGCCTGCATTAAATCTTGACAAGTGTGTTACTAGGCAGAAAAAATAAGGGCAGTCATTTAACCATCCATCCACCCATCCACAGACCGCTCCACCTATCCGTTCATCCATCCATTGTCTGAGATGTTTATTCTAACCAGTGTGGTGGGGGTGCTGGAGCCAAATTTCGGAATTCATTTTTTAACAAACACCAACAGGCACAATGTTCTGCATCAAACATGAATATACCCAAATGTGTTGCTCCAGCAAACACCAACAAACACAATATTCACAAACAAACACAAAAACACCCAAACACCTTTAAGGCCCCCCTAGAATTCCTAGCCCCCCTGCAATGAACAGCCAAAGACTGAAATTTCTTTTTGCGACATGCGCTGATTTGAAGAACAGAGCCAATCCTATGTGTGTTCTAGATGGACTAGTTAAAGAACGAAACTAACACTATGTGTGTTCTAGATGGACTACGTAAATAATGGAACTAACGCTACTTGTGTTCTAGACGGACTACTTAAAGCGCTACACATGCACAGTCATACACGCACGCTCACAAACTGATGTCATGCATCAATTTTTTCATATTTATTTAACGTTTGGCATTTAACTCGCTTTGTTACTGGGAATTTCTGAATGTTTTTTAAAAATTCTGAACATTTGTGTGTCTTTTTAAACTTTATGGAACCAAATTATGTGTTGGTCTGATGCCCCACCCAGGGTGAGTCTTTGCCTTGTACCCATTGACCCCAGTATAGGCTCTGGGTACCCATGATCATCAAGAGGATTAAATTACTGAATAAGTGAGAGAGTGGAATTGGTATTGGTAAAAAAAAATCTCCAGTTTGGTAGCTTCAAAAGGTGAAATAAAATTATGGGAAACTAAACCAGGAGGAAATGTTTATTTATTCTATTCATTGTGCTATGGTTGTTATGGATAATATTCCAAATCTACATGAAGCTTTGTCTGATAAAATCCTTAAAAAAAGAAAACAAACATATAAAAAAAGAAACAAATTTGGTAAAAATCTGTGAGTACTTGGACCTCAATTTTGAATCTGGTCCAGTCCCAGCTGTCTCTGAACATGGAACCCAGCCTGGCAGTCTTGTTTCTGTTCAGACAAGTGGCACATTAGAGAGGAAATTGTGCCTAGGTGTTCACTAATGTGAGGATTTCTACCTGATTTAACAGATGGGGCCATTCTGCTTGTATCGAGACTTTCTGACATCTCAAGTGTTGGGGAGCCAGAGTAATGGTGAGAATCACATACAATCAGTGGAGCAGCTTAAATAAAATATCGATCTGCCTCCGAGCAAATGTCTCTGAGCTGAAATCCAATCAAAAGCCTTGGTGGCAGCAAGCAAGTCAATTCAAAGAATACAATATCAGCTTACGACAGTGGAGCATTGAGCAGCAAACATCGGGAGTCACACACACATACGCACACGTACTTTTCGTTCTCAATCAATCTTGCCTCCTAAAGCACAGCCCTGCACTGCGGCTTTCCGTCTCATGCAGCAGAACATTACTGAACATGTTTATGGTGGAGGAGAAGTCTATACACACTTCAAGAGACATACATATTGCTAAATGTCCATCTTTGGATACGCGGACTCCTACATTATTGATTAATACCGCTGTTCTTGAAAGGTTTTCCACTCAGCTGCTAAAAGAGGAGAACATGACCATCAGCGTTGTCAAGACAATCAATGGTGGTGGAAAACCGACAGAGCATCCTTGTCATAAATCTGTTAAAACAATCATCAATTATGGTCAATTCTAAACAATATCCTCCTGTGAACACATTCAGCCAATGCAAGAACACTGGTATAAGAAGTGCCCAAGAGTCGAAGCAGAAATCTGGATTTGACTGGATTACTCTACCATATTAGGTAGGAGTGAGTCATTTGTGTTAAAGGCCTGAGTGGCATTTTTCATACCAACATTACTAACCAACATACCATACAAACATTCACTATAGGGTTAAAGAAAGGGGTTTTGCCAAGAAAACCCAAAAATCTACATGCTAAAATATATTAATTCTGTTCAGAGGGTTAAGGAACAGCACCTCTGGGCTTTTTACAATGGCTTGTGGCAAGCATGCATGTCATGGATGTATTTGTTTGAATAACTGGGTCAGGGCATCATCTGATTGATCTGTTTGCTAATAGAGCAACACAATTACAGTTCATTTTCAGTGGCCACGCAGGAGAAGCAGCCAACGCTAACACAAAAGTATGTTAGCTCTGGAGGCTGGAGGTGCTCAAGAAAAACAGCACGTTGCTAACTAAGTGCTACTAAAGTCCTGCATTCCTTTACCTGAAACCTGAGTAAAAGAGGAACAGTGCAAAGAACTGCTGCAAAGAACATGACAAGAAAATATTTTAGGCCTTGTTTATGATACAGACCCTGTTTGATAGCTCCACAATCGAGTATTTGGGTGCTTTATTTTGTTGATCCAGAGCTTCTCATGGAGATCCTTTCTATGGAATGGTTGCATTTGAATGAATGTCTCAATAACAGAGCAAAATAGCAGCATTCTACAATTTGAGTGTCTCTATACTTTTGGCCAGTGTAACTGCTCATCATTGCTATTCTGAAACCTAGTCTTGTCAGGTATATAGCAAAACTGTGGGGCACAATTTCGCAAACCAAAGCAAAAGCTAAATTGGATGACTTCATATTTGAGCCTATGGAGGTGTTGCAGATACGAAAAACAGGAAGGAGACCATAGGCCAGACACAGGACTTGCTGGGAAGATTATACATCTGCCTGGAAAAACCATGGAATCCCCATGAGAATCTGGTGGACATGGCTGGGGCACCACTGTGAGTCCAGCAGTTCCAACCAGCAGGTCCGCCCACGGTCTACTGACCATCACAGAGCAGAAAAGTAAAATGTTTTTGCACACCACAAATTCACCACAAAATATGACATTTTCAGGTGAATAAGGGAACTCAAATGGTGAACATACCCTAAAATTATTGGTTAGCAAAGACCACTGAATGTTGTTTTTGTTTTTGTAAAGTGAGTAAAGTGGCCCCTTTCAGTCTTGCATGAACACATAACAACACAGTGGGAACAATGTGAAATTATTTCTCTGCCTTTAACCAAGTGAAGCAGGCAGCTGCCACCAATGAAGTGCACCTGGGGAGCAGTGTGTGGGGACAGAACTTTGCTCAAGGGTACCTCAGAGATGACAATAACAGTCCAAGGATACGCACCCAAAACCTTCTGACCTCAGGGCAAACTACCAAACCAGCTGCCTTTGGTGGCTGCGTAATATGCAAGTGTATAGCATTGATAATATGCAAGTGAAGCACTGATAATGTAAGAGGGATACGTGGGGGCAGGGTTTTGGCACATGGGTGGGGTTTGGTGTGGGGGCGGGGTTTGGGTGCTCATCCAGCTCACTGCATGCAAGTGAAGAGCATCATCAGTGCAGAGGCAGGCTGCTGGGATTTCCAGTGGTGTGTGTTCTTTGGTTTAGTGGAGTGGATTCTTTCACAAAGATTCAAGATGTTAAATGTGGGGAGGTCCAAACCAATAATTACGAAATGTGAGGGGGTCACATCCCCCTCTTTCTGAATGGCGAAGATGCCCATGGTGTGTACACGTAATCAACCTAATGAGAATGAGGGAAATGTTGGACGAGTCTCAGACGTCACATAAGAAATAAAATGTGGAGGAAATCTATATTTTCCACAAACATTTACTGGTTTGGTTCTCAGAAAAAAATCTGCGAAAGACTGAAGCTACGACTGTTGAACCGCAAATAATACATACACAAACAAAAACACACACCCACACACACACATACAACGTTCTTGTGTATTTCTCATCTGCATTTACGTAGGCAAGAGTGTGTGTGTGTTAGTGGTGGGTGTTGGACGGTGGTATGTTTCGCACTTTGGTGCCCTATGCTTTAACAGCACTCTGCACCCAAATTGGCTGTGAAAACGGCTGATGTAAGTAATGGAATTGCTAGTTTGCAGTGTGTTAAGGGGTGTGTGTGTGTGTGTGTGTGTGTGTGTGTGTGTGTGTGTTTTGGGGGTTGGGGATGGGTGGTCTGCAAAGCAAATAAATAATTTAATACAAATCTGCTCCTCCTGCCAATTACACTAACCCGTTTTAGCCGTAAGTGATTTTATTACATTAGCATGCTGCTGCTCTGACTACATTAGCCGCGGCTTCATCAGTCACTAATGAAATTAGAACAGAAGACAGAAGGAGAGAAGGGGGAAAAACAACAAGTACCCTGATCCCACACCTGCAAAATCTATATTTAATGAAACCCACGCTTTCATATGCACATTGCAAAACAGCATCAAAGAAACAATCACAATGGCAAACATATACCCATGAATTTCACATGTATGAGTCTGTGTGTGTGTGTGTGTGTGTGTGTGTGTGTGT
>JBBMFX010000134.1:504922-517436 GCA_037832545.1 Rhabdalestes septentrionalis | reverse complement strand
ACTGCCACGGCTAAAGCTAAAAATCTTCGTTTGTGTTCTGCTGAAGAAACAACATCACCTACATATTGGATGCCCTGGGGGTAAGCAAATAAACATCAAATTTTCATTTTGGAGTGAACTGACCCTTTAAGGAGAAAAGTTCTTGGTAGTACTCTGGTTCCAAATGAGTGAATGTGTGAAAAGCTTGGTGGATTTGTATGTAGTTCACCTCTTTGTGTTTTTCCATGGTGGCATAGAGTTTCTGAGACAGGTCGTTTGAGACATTGGGCATTCCTGGTTTCTTCTTGTTGGCTCGACTTAAGCTGCTCTTGTTCTTGCTCGTCTTCTTGTTGTTCTTTTTCTTGGCATTTTTGCTGTCACCTGTAGTGGCCTGTAGAGTCACAGATATTATAAAGCATTCTCAGTACAACTGCAATACACACAGATTAAAATCATGCCATATCAAGTTTCTCACATTCCAACAAAGGCTTGAGGTTTGTTGATCCACTGGCAATTTCCATGCGAGGTTAAATACTTTGACAAGACCAGATCAGGCATTCTGAACAAGTAAATATGCTAAACAACGTGGCTCCTCAGTAAAGACTTACATCAATACTTTCACTGGAGGTGCTGTTTTCCTCCCTCTTCCTCTCTTCTTCTTCTTGCTCCAGCTCCTTGATGCTCTCCTCCAGGACATTAGGCCAGAAATCACCCTCAAAATAAGGCAGTTCCTTTGCACTAGTCAAACGATCTTCGGTTGCTTGCTTGAAAATGTCCTAGGAGAGTAAAGGCAAAGAAAATGGGACAGGGGTTAAAACAAAATGTAGAGCAGAGTTTTACATAAACATGGCAAGGAAGGGTAAAAAAAAAAATTGCTTGAACATCTATACAGAACAAGGAGAAACTCTAAGGTAGAAAAATGGGGCAAATGTTCAGCAGAGACTTCCGACAGAATTCATTATAACTCTGAAACACTACAGCAGTGAATATACCTTGTAGTCATGCACAATTCTCTCAGCCACAGCCTTGTCCAGCATCTTTTTGTACCATTCCTGTAGACGTTTAGGTTTGGGGATCTTCTGCTCCGGGGGGTGACAGTGGAAAATGTAATCATCACCTTCACTGGGTGGGCATGCCCAGATATGTCCAGTGGTGAACCCCAGTTTCTTAACATACTCCATGTAACCTATGAGGATTTCATGATAAACACCTGTCCTCAGTTGACGTGGCTGAAAAAAGTGCACGCTGTCCAGGTAGGATATATATACACGCCTGCATGAACAGCAAACAGAGAGAGAGAAACAGGGTCTTAAGTGAATATTACGGAGCGCATTAATGTATTTAGTCTTAATTTGCAGAAAACAGCATCAAATGCATAAACCAGCAACATAACCAGTCCTGACATTAAAAAAACAAGAGCATGTTAAGCATTCATCTGTTGCACTACTCACATGGGATTTGATTAATATGGGGAGATGAGGTAACTATTATTATGAGTGTTTCTCTGTCATTTTAAACTGCAGAAACCAGTTTTTACGAGGCACTCAAAGCAGCATTTCTACTCTGTTGCCCAAATAAAGCTGACCAGTACTGTCAACTTTTGGATGTATGTTTCTACACAAATCACAATGTTAATGGCACATATTCAAGACATGTATTCTGACATCAGTGATCAAAATGAACTTTTTTTCGATTTGTAAATAAGGAATGGAAGCTTTTCGGTTTGACAGCAGCAACAAAATCACGTAGCAGCTCCCATTTCCAATTATTTACATCTGCATTTCTTATCCTGACGTCCTGGTAAAATTACATTACCCACCTCTCCATGTACAATTTATCCTCTCCCAACCAATAGTGAGTAAATCATGTAACCAGAGAAACATGAAAGTGTGGATTTACCACCTTAGGTGTAATCCCCCCTCCCCACAAACAAACAAAACACATTTCAAGCTCTACATCACAAGCACAAGAAGCCTAAACTGAGTGTAGGGACTGTACATGAGCGAGCGTTTGTGTGGGTGATTTTCCTTCACCTCTGGTTGGGCGGAGGGCAGTCAGAGCCATATTCCTGCACATGCATTCCGAAGAAGCACACATCCGCTCCGTCGATGTCCTCAAACGCAAACAGAGCTTTTGTTCTGTACGGGAATGACTCCGCCATCTCACCACTGTCCACAAACCTGTGGAGATATTAAAAGACTCAGAATGCTGCTTCTTATGTCAGTAGACTAATTTTTACAAAAGAGTGCAACTTTTAAACTGCAGTTCTAAGTACATCCCACATAATTTAGAGTGGTCATAAGTTTGAAGTGGTGAAAATGTAAGCTAATTTATAGGCCTTTCAAGATAAACAATAAATCAATTAATTGCACGATAATTAAAATGAGACCGATAATTTTCTGGCAGCAATAATTTTCATTTGCATTCTTGTTTGCTTTTCTTGTGTCTTTCTCTACAAAAAACTATATTAACAATTGACTTCACTGTGGTGCATTGGTTTCTACCGGCCCCTCTCGTTTCCTTAGGGTAATGAGGCATTACCTCTCCTGAGAGTTAGCCTAATTGCTATCCGCCACACGGTGTATGTCATGGCGAGAAAATGCTAACATTTTCGAACGCGACAGCTTCAGTGTGAGCTAGCCGGTATGTCGCATTTGTGGTAAAACAGTAGCAAGCGGAGAGATGGGCAAATTGAAACCAAGCCCCGCGGTCCACGTGCAACCCGTTGGTCTTTTTAACACGGCATGACAATGATCGGTGCCTCGTCCATGTTCAGTTGTGGTGCAGGGCCGGGCGGGACCGAGCACGCAGTATGAAGTTACTCAAATTAGGATCGCATTTGCTCTGTGAACACCACTTACGCCACTGGGTACAGCCGTACCACTTACAGGACGGGAAGGTTTTTTTTTTCTCCCAGAGCCGGTTCTCTCTGCTCCCACACGGCTCTTGGTTTATCATCATCTGTAGAATCATATTTTAGCCAAACTTGGCAAATATTAATGTTGTGTGTTGATAAGCTCTTAGATTGTTTTACAGTTGATTTTATATAAAAATATTGTCTTTTTGGTTGTTTTGCTTTCATATTATAATATGAAACACTAAGTGTTTCCTGACTTTTATAGGATTATTTTACATTTACATAAATACTCACAAAATATTTTTACACTTCTGATTATCAGTAGCAGCTGTTCAAAAAATATAATTTAAATGCTTTTTAAATTGGGAGAAAATTTTGCACAGAATTTAGTTCCGATTCTGATTTTTTTCATGTGGCCCCCTGTAGAAATGTATTGCCCAGCCCTCAAGAGAATGTTTAGCACAGCTGGACACATTGCTACTCCTGAGAGATCCAGTCGTAAGCCACACAAAGTCAACTTGTGTTGACTGTCTTACAATGTCTTCCAGTCATATGATCTTTTGAAGTCAAAGTTTATTGATCTTTCAAAGGGTCATTTGCTTTATTATGTCATTATCATTACATCAGTTGAAAATGGACACAACAACATCATTTATCGCAATAATTTCTGGTACAATTTATCGTCCAGTAAAATGTGTTATCGTTACAGGCCTACTAATTAAGTAAAGCTTGTAAAATGCATCTAGTGTCAAAGAACAGATGTGTAGGTCTTCATGAGTGAAATAATGGCCTAAATCTTAATTTATACAAAAAATTATAGAATTGCAATATTTGTCATAAAATCTCAATTACATACGTTCAGTCCAAGAAGAAAGTAAAAATGTTGTGCACACTATCATGTTGTGGAGATCAAAGTTCTAGAGATAATAATATAGATTTTACAAGTAAATAACACAAAAAATATAAACATAAAATATTCCTTACCACCATCCACAATGCTGACTAACTTGTTAATGATAGTCAAAAGCTCTAATTTATACAGGAACAGATACCCACCTGGACTTCATGCCTGGCTTCACCTCGACCATCTTGTCGGAGACATGCACCACCCGAATAGTGACCTCACCGGCTTCTGGGTGGTTCTGCCGCTTCAGGAACTCATTGACACGCATCTCCAAGAAGCTGCCTAGTTTTGTCTGAGGAAGCCCTGAGAAATTACAGAACAAGTAATGGAGATAGGAAGAAAAAGATGTTTGCTATATGTATCGCTGAAACATCACAGTAGACGTTAATCTTTTCTAAGCCTTCAAAATATCCAAGATACTTTTTACAAATCTGTGATGGACACCAGTAACAGTATTTCTACAGTTTGATTATGAAGTGGGCCATACTAATGATACCTTGGAATCAGATGCTGGAGGAACGAAAATACCAAATTTAAACAAATCTAGCACATAACTGAGCCTGAATTAACACAGAAATACCACAAATGGCATCATAATACCAGATAGCAGGTAATGTGACAACAGTAGCTTCATATAACCTAGAATTAAAGGCTTATTAGGCATATTTAGACTAATTCACTGAGCTTCTGAAGGACAACATTGAACAACATAATTTAGAATTTGATTCTTGGTTCTTTGACTTTTGGTTTTTGCATGTTAATCACCACTGTTCTAATTGACAACCTGACTACTTTGAACCATCCTTTTTGTCCTCCTTAAAGTGCAGGGAGATGACAAATATCTGCTCACTTTTGGCTGCATATTTGTTCTCCTTCCTTGTCTTGTTGGATTTCTTGAGGCAGCCATTGCACACAAACCTGAAGAAGGATTGGGGGGGGGGGGTGTTGAAAAGAGAGTTTTATAGGTGATCAATCATTGCTTGAAAAGCTAGTGCCTCAAAAAGTAAGTCGAGGCATATGAGAAGCAGCTCACCCTGCCGGCCAAATCGTCTCATTGTGCAGGACGCAGATTTGATGCATCTTACGACCACAGTCGGCACATTCCACAAATCTGTCAGAGAGAACAACAAAAATAAAAAAGGTCAGATGCAAAAAAAAAAAAGAAGATTGAATTCATGACTAAAAACCAAATAAAACTTCAAATTCTACAAAAAAAACAAACAAAAAAACCCATGGTCCTTATTAGGCACTTATTAGGCACATTGAAAGTGCTATCAATATTTTTAGTAAATTTTTAAACTTAGGTTACATATATTAAATTCAGCGATAAACAGTAATTGTGTATTATGTATTTATTACATAAAATGCCATAACTTTTGTGCAGGTCACATTAAGTAGGTTTCCAATTTTAAACTATGTGAATTAACAGTGGCTGTATACTACATTAAATTGTGGATTAACTCATTGACGTCTAGAAAATCAACAAACCTGGTAAAACGATGAGGCTATTTTTGATCAGGCTGGGAGTAATATGTGAAACACATGAACTTACAGCTCAGGGTCGAGTGTGTCATTCCTCTTCTTCTGAAACTGGTCTTTGTTGATGGATCTGTGAAAAAAAAAGGAACAGAGAGTGGTTAAACAGTGAAATAAATCTGAAATGTTTTTGTTCCTGTTCCGATTCATTACACACTACAATTACTGCACTCTCAGAGGCTCTTTGTAAAACAACTGGAGAAATAACCAAAGAGTCATTTGAGGTTTCCCCTTATTATTATTAATGATTGTTATTAACCTCATCATCATTACTTCCTACTCTGGTTACTTCATTTATTGCTGCCTTTTGTTTGTTCTGCCAGTTTTAGCACAAGGAGCTAAGCCTATGGCCTCATTTACAGGGTCAGTTAAATGCGCCCCAATTCCGATGTTTTGCTTATATGTGACACAGATCGGATCTGGTCCATAGCAGTGTAAACAGGGTAAAAACGCATGCATTCCAATATTTTGAGATCGGATTCAGGCCTCGTTCAGATTTCTGCCAATGCGACTGTCATGTAAACAGGCAGATCGGATTTTCCTAAGCGTTGCGTTCTGTACTTTATGAACTTTGCGAGAGCCCACGCCTGTTAAAGCCACCAGGGGGCGACCCCGAGGCGCCTGCAGTGGAACGCGGACAAACGTTGTCAATGCAAACCGAACGTTGGCTCATTCTAAAATTTGGGATCCACTGCTCCTCGCTAAAGCCTGCCACAGTATTCTCCCACCAATCCTGAAAACTCTCACACACTCAGACCTTCCTCTGAATAGTCGAGGCCATTATAACTAAAGTATATGTGCAGACTGCAATAATGACCCTTTTCCTTCTTCTCCGCCTCATGATGCTATTTGGCGAATTTGCATACATCACAGTGCTAGCATTAAGTATATTTCACGCTCGTCCATCCGGGCTACTGTGTGGCTTAACAACCCCTCTTTGCTCTAGCTACTGTAAACAAGCGAATCGGATATAGGTCACAATTAAAAAAACGTGTTAACAGAAGGTCAGAAAAATCTGATATAGGCAACATATCAGAATTGAGCATCAAGACCTGCACTGTAAATGAGGCCTAAATGTCTCAAAATGATAAGCAAAGCCAACCACTAACTGAATTACAGCCTATTATTCTGAAAAGATATCAATAAAAAATAGCCGTATGTGATTGAAAAACCTGCACAACTTTTCAAAACTGTAAAAACCTTTGGCAGAAAATCATTGAAAAAGGAAATCCTTTAAAAAATACCAACTTAAATGATAACATGACAAAACTTAAATGGGTCCACCTTGTAGGAAAACCTGCATATCATGCATCATCACTGTCGGTTAATTAATATATATAGTTTTTTTTAATTGAGCAATTTATTTTTATAGAATAGTGCCAGCCCTGAAATAAAAAGACACATTGATACAGATACATTAATATAGGATGAAAGATGAAAACAAAAAAAGATACTTATATCTACAAATATATTATATAAATATACACATCAGATACATGAAAAGACAGTCAGATGGATTATTACATTTAGAATTGTAGATAGAAACACACACACACACACACACACACACACACACACACACACACACACACACACACACACACACACACACACACAGATAAATATACAGATATATAGACATATAGAGCTGTGTCACTTACGTTTGCGGCTGTGTCGGGTCATCGCCCAGGGAAACGTTCTCCCCCTGGATTTCGTTGAAACATTTCTCACAGAAGTGGTACCTGTTAGCAAGAAGCCCATATTTGGGTGAACTACACCGTTCGCCAAGAGCACAGCCAATCACAGAGAAGGCACGCGGAGGGAGTCACCAATCGGGGCAGGGCAGGCCGGGGGAGGCAGCGCGCAGGGTCGTCGCCGGAAGCAGCCAATCATGAAGCAGGGTTTTTGTGTGGGCAGATTGATTTGATTGGTTGCGTGTAAATTTCGGAGAAGGATGATTGGTCGCACCAAAGCAGGCCAATGCAGACATCACAAGCGTTAAAGAAGGAGGGAGAGAAAAGGGGAGGGGGGAAGGGAGGGAGGTAGAATGAACAATTTAAAAAAGTGTGAAAAACAAAAATGTTACGGATGAGAAGAAAAATGGAGGATGGAAAGGTGGAGGGGTGGAACAGAGAGAGGTGGAGAAAATGAATCAACATGTTTCAAGACAAAATAACCATCTAGCTGGAAGCCAAGCAAAGGCACAGACACCCTCCCATCCACCAGCCCCTTAAACACACACGCTCTCACTCTATTCCACACACGCTCTGACACAAACACACGCACGGGTTGGCGCTAAATTCATCAGATCGGTAAAAGACTGGATTACACTACAATCATTCTTAGAAGTCAAAGTTACCACAATGTCAATGCCAAAATCACAGAACAACTCACTACAAAAGTCACTGTCAATGAATCTGTAATCCGATATGAAAGATCTCTGATCCATAACTCAATGGAACCATTGGAGAGACTGTGTTGAAAAGGCAGATTTTAAGATTTTAGTTCAGATCTCATAACCAATTTAACAGAAGAGGAAACATATCACTATGATTTTAACTCCAAGAGCTGCAATAACACAAATTTTCAGGTGACTGTCAACTGAATGTGCCATTTTCTGACACTGAAACAAACAAAACGAAACCGAGGCTCGTGCTCATGAAGCAAAGCTAGACAAAGAAACCATTGTCACTTAAATAAATTAATCAGCCTCTGAATATGCTTTAATATGATGCAGTGATATGTAAAACACTAAATAAAAATCTGCACTCAGGTTTCTGAATCATTTTAAAAGGTAATTTTATGTTCCCTAACATTTGGGTGCTTTACTCAAAAAAACAGACTTTATTCAATTTACAAGATCATTTTCCAACCTGTCTTTATCTCTGAGAAAGAAACAGGCTGTACGACTTTAAGAGTTATTTACGTAAATGCGCTCTTGTTCTGATTGGCTACCCTGTATTATGCCTCATCAAAAACTAAGTAATCACAAGGTCACAAAAATTACACATTTTGATTATTTCGCAAGTTAAAACAAGTAAAAAAAAATTCACTGGACAATCCATGTAATTACACGATTACATTAAATGGCAGAAAAAAAATAACAACCGTGACTTCTAAGAGGTCGTTATAGCTGCTATACTGGCAGTTTTCAGTTGAAAATAAAAAATTTAACTGAAAAGGAATTTATCCCAACCCTGACCAGCATACACAGGCATGACATGTACATGAACACATGCATATGCTCTTTCAAACACACCCACACACACACTCACTCACTCAAATGTGCGCACAGGGCGGAGAGAAGGACAACGGAGGCCAAAAGAAACAGGTGGATACGGAGGAACGAGTATTGGTGCAACTGAGACCCATCATCCTATCAGACTATTTCAAAGAGGTCCAGCTTTACATTTAATCCAGACATGCACACAAAGAAATTTAGACACAATCTGTCTGCACCACAGCAGGCAAGGCCAAGTCCAGCCAGCCTGAGCTGAGGATCCTCTTTGAAAATGTCCCGAGTTGTTAAGTCAAATGGCAAAGCAGTGAGTGGTGGAGTGTAAAAAACCCCGAAAAATCCCCCCAACTAAACAAATATCCACCTGTGATCGAACAATGTTTCACTTCATGAGATGTGTGCTCAGGACAAAATAAATAAATAAACAAACAAGTCGCTCAAGAACATTTGGAAAAGCTGATACTGGAAATGTGTGGACAAAAACATGCCGATCTGTAATGGTGCGAGTGGCCGAGCGGCTCTACTGTACAGAAGCTGGTGGACTTGTTTTGGTGTTTATTGGTTGTAATAAAAAACACTATGTTTGTGTTTGTGTGTGTTTGCGTGTGTGTGTGTGTGTGTGTGTGTGTGACTGACCTGTTTTGGTAGCTGAAGTAGGCAGCGTCTCGTGGGATAGTGCATAGCTGTTTCCCGTAGCAGCACAGAGTTTGAGGAGAAAACTCCAACTGGGAGAGGGAGAAGGAGAGAGAGAGCAAGCGAGCAAGAGAGAATGCAGAGGGATATTTTGATAAATATGAGGAATAGTTTTGATTCATATGAATCATCATCCAATAATGTAAAACTATACTCCCACAACAAAAGCATTGACCATATAACACAGACTAGCTGAATGAAGCTCTTTTTATAAACTGTCACAAAATTAATTACAAGCATTAACGTGTTGTCGATTATTCTAATCGGGTCTCAATGTACCATCATGGTCAAGAACAGCTCGGTGAATTGAAGGCAAAGCACAACGACCTAAAAAGGTTCTTCAGGTGAAGATGATGTTTCTATAAAGACTGTGAACACTCAGAATGTTAAAGGTTTGTATGGTTCTTTGCTGAGTTTCTACTCTGATGGAAGATTCAGAGCACAATGGCTCTTTAAGGAACAGCAGAAATCCTTCCACATATATAGTACTACAAGAACATTTTGATTATGATTATTGTGAGATTTAGTGTGGTATTCTGCATGGCAGCTTCAGAAAATAAAATAATGTTAATCTGGATATTAAGTTTATATATAAGCAGAATTCATGTAAAACCATCCAGTGCAGTTTTATGTGTGAAAGTGTGTGCTTATCCATTTCTTCTGCAGGCTAATAATTACAGTAGTGTGCTGATTTATTTAATAAATCATTCATTAAAATGAACAAGGAGCTCCTGATGGAACCAAACCGATTCATAGAGCTGTCGCTGGAGATCAGCAGGAAAAACAAAAATGTTTCCTATTAAAAATATGAAAAAAAAATATATATAAACCAAAACAAACAAAAAATCATAACTAACAATACAGTGTTATATTTTACAATATACATGACATTTAAAATTATTCTACTGTAATACTATTGTGAATGGCCAGATAGTTATGAAGTGTAAATAATTGTCCCATTTTGCGAGATCTTTTATGAGTTTCATTTTCAGTCAAATAAGCTCCACCCCGAGCAGGCGTGTGGCCAGTACAGTGTTAGCAAATGTCAACATGCCCCAGTTAAACATAGGAATCTGAGTGGAGTGACTCAGGAGACACACATCAAAGTGAAAACGAAAGAATCAGTACCAAATGATTCCCATCAGGATGTATTTTTTCTAGTGAGGAAATGCAGTAAACAGCACAATCCCCTGGGACTAAGATTTTTTTGAACCACAAGTCAGCTTGATCAGCTGATCAGCTTTCCTTCTTTGTAGCAGAGTTTATAACATTACTGAATAAATGACATTTAGTACCACACACTGACCAACAGCTCATTTATCCTCACACACTTTCATGACAAATGCACAAACAGGCATGCACACACGCACACACACTTACCTTCCTGCCGCAGCAGTAGCCAAGAGCCTGCATGACTGGGTCAATCTCTTGCTCAAACACCTCTGCCAGTTTGGAGCAGTATTTATACACACGCGAGGTCTTCCTGTTGTACAGCCAGGCGTTGTTGAACATGAGCCAGACGTCGTCCACGTACTGCCAGGGCTCTTGATACTGCCCCGTGTCCAGCTTCCGCTTTATGGTGGACAGGTCCATGGGGTTCTTCACAATGTCAAAATAGTCCTGGAGGAGTGTGAAGTGCAAGAGGACATTGGGATGGAGGGGGTGACGTCACCATCGTGGCAGAATGTTCCAAGGGTGAAGAAGACGAGGTAGAGTCGCAGAAGAGGCACAGCGGGGTCAACATACGTGGTCCAGCGGCGAGGCGGTGGTGGAGGTGAAAGCCAGTCAGAGGGAGAGAAGAGGGCAATGTTGAGCGCTGTGGAGAAGTTAACGTGCACAAACAGAAAAACGTAACAGATTCCTGTTCCCTCATTTCGCCCTGCACCCTCTCTCAGTCTCACAAACACACACACACACACAGACACACGAGCAGATGGAGGACTGTGTGTGAGGGCAAGGCTGCAAATGGTCACAAAAGGACCAAGACAAGTGACTTGCTGATATCCTTGTTCTGCATGCTGTACTGCGCTATACTCCACTACTCTGTACTGCACTGCAATGTTCTGCACACTACTGTGCTGCCCCCTATCTTAATGTAATGCACTACTCGATACTGTACCGTACCATGTATTCACCTATACTGATACGTACTGTAATGGACTATACTGTAATGGGCTGTAGTGTTCTCGCCTCTGTAAAACTGCACTGCAATATCATGAACTATACTGTAATATTCGGTACCCTACTGTTCTGCACTACTTAGAAGAGTTATAATTTCTCTATAAACACAACAGTGGTACTTGTATGATCTGTTTGCATCACATTTTTAAACCTCATCCAAGTATGTTTGACTCAATTATTTACTTATTAATTTACTTTAAATCACAGTCTGATCTGATCAGAAACCTTTACTGCACAGTATCGATGCTGATCAGATGTTTATATATAATACTGCCCACAGCTTTTCTGCCTACTTTTACATTTGTATTAGATTTTTTACATTTTAGAACCACTTTGAACGATATTCCTGATGATCTGCCTGCCAGTTCCTTAAAGCTCTAAAGTGAAATTACTTTATATATTGAAACACTGTATGTTCGCACACCGTGAACTGATACATTCTGTGTTTTGGCCTAAATATATAATATGATGGTATTGTTAAATTGTTACAAACTCCTGTTTCAAATCCTGGCTGGTTCCAACCATTGCACGGTGATGTGTAGAGTGAGAAACTTGAGTTTATTAGATATGAGGTTTTGGCAGTGTGTTGCTTGAGTTAAATGGCGGAAGAGAGATCTGAAGTCTAATAGACAGACATTTAATAGACAGGGGGCAGCTGAATGTACTAGTGTTTAGGGCACTGGCCCTGCTATTAGAAAGTTGTGGGTGGAGTTCGACCGATGTATTGGTTTTGCCGATTAATCGGCACAGATAGTTTTTAAATATACAGTATCCATTTCATATCTGTTAATTAATCAGTTATCCGCAAGTACGGACTAACCTAGCTATCAGGATCGGTAAAATTCTATATCGGTTGACCTCTAGTTGTGGGTTTGAATTCCAAGCACCTTTGTCACCACTGAGGTACCCTTGAGCATGGTCAGCGGCGGAGCTAGACTTTTTCACTTGTGGGGGCCCAAAGCTATTTCAGGGGGGCCAGTATAGATAATCTCCAACCTCTCTTTAGTTAGACAGTTTCACCGTCGTTTTAATGTCTTTCTACGGACCTGCTGAGGTAAACAAGCCGTATAGTATAAACTATCACATGCCTTTTCGACGTTTCTTTATTTTTACACATACTAATTTA
>JBBMFX010000134.1:490286-502330 GCA_037832545.1 Rhabdalestes septentrionalis | reverse complement strand
GAGAGGAGAGAGGGAGAGAGAGAGAGAGAGAGAGAGAGAGAGAGAGAGAGAGAGAGAGAGAGAGAGAGAGAGAGAGAAAATCCTTTAATTAAGCATTTATATGCCTAGACAACACACAGATAGCTGTATAAAAAAAAAACACACACACACAAGGCATCGTGGTGTTGTGGTAAAAAAAAATGACCTTAAACTACCTGTTTTTTTATAGTGTACACCCTAATTATGCTGCCAAAAAGGAACACAAACACCTTAATTTAATTTTAAACTCAGTTTAAAACAATACCTTTAATGAAAATGTAATGGTAACCCTGTTTTCGTACAGTACAGTTTACACTGTCCTCCTGCAGTGCTAGAATGTAAACCCCGATGTTACCTCTGTATAGACTCTGACCCTGTAGTGTAATTCATGCACAGGTGTGTTCTTTGGTATAAGCAGGTAAATAAAGTAATCATTTAATGTATTTTTTTTTTTTTACATAAAAACAGCAATATGGGCCAGTAATAATGTGTCCCTCCCAAAGCATATAAAAATACTGCCGTTTAAGAAGAACAAAATGAAAAACAAGAGAAATGCAATAACGTATGTAGCAAACAAGTGGCACCTGGGGAGAAGTGTGTGGGGACGGTACCTTTAAGGATACCACAGTAGTGACACTAGCACTTGGGATTCGAGCACACAACCTTCTGGTTGCAGGGCCAACATCCAAACCACTATGCCACCACCTGCCACATATTTGTGCATGTTACTATTGTTACTACTGTTTTGTACACTATTGACCACACTTGATTTAAAATTCCAAACTAAAATATATTTGGAGTAAATTTTAAGAATACATAAAAATAATTTATTATACCTTGGTAATGTTTAACCACACAACACTCTGACATTATTTTAATATTAATGTAAATTCAGCCACAGCTCCATTTTTTAAAAAACACATTTTTTTTGGTTCTCTGGAGAGGCAAGAATTTTTTTAAAGTAGCCAATCCGAGAACCGTTTCTCCTTTCTGCTGATTGGCTGCTGCCCTTTGACACAACGGCAATCCAGTATTTCCCCAGTGGAGAGTCTCAAGTGTGCATTTCATTTTGTTCTTTTTAAAGGCCTTTTTTTTTTACTGAAAATTAAATGAATTTATTACTGTATATATCTGCATATACCAAACACAACGACAGCACAAACCAAAGAAAACAGGTGCATAAATTAGAATACAGTCTATACAACATCAGTATTCACAATCAAGCACTGCAGGAGTTCAGCATAGACTGTACAGTATGAATAGGGCTTGAATTTTACATTTTCTCCCTTGGTAATGTATTAAGCTGACTTTAAAGTGAAATTAAAGTGTTTTGGGAGCATATCTGTGGTCATAGTTATGGTTTACAATATAATATAGGCATTTCTAGGCTTTTTTTTTTCACTATTCGCAGGTGCTCTTGGAACGGAACCCCCAAAAAATGCTAACTATTTTTTCTTCTTCTCAATGACAATATATTTTTAATGCATTAATGCTAAATAATAAGAATAACACAATTTACTAATATTTACAAATGTTAACATAAATTCTGAGACAACAAAAAGCAACATTACACTGAATGTTGCCCTGTGACGCCTCCCTGGCAGCTGCGGTCCAGAAGTCCTGCATCACAACAGTTTCCCTCAAGCTCTCTCAAGACCTTCGCAAACCTATTGTTGCAAAATATACTGATGGCACTCGTTTAGGGTTGCCACGATTGGTCGACTAGTCACAGTTACGACAACTATCAAAATCGTCGATGACCAATATAACAGGCAACGCATCATTTATTTTTTTGAAGATTTGCAAGACTGTCTGTGGTATCATGGCTACCCAGGCAACAAAGCTCAAAAGTTTGAAAATACTTTTAAAAAATAAAAGAGAAGAACGTGAACGCAAAATGGAACTTGCCTTCCATGACCGTATGACAGTGATGCACGAGCATCTGAAAGGGAAGCACGTAGCGGCTGATTCAATTTCTGACAAGGAAGCGGGACTACGGGTCGTCTCTGTAAGCTAATTGGCTGGTTAGCTGTTAACATTAACATAAACAGTGAACAACTCATTAATAGTGGTAAACGTTAACGATGAGTTCATTCTCCTTAGCACACACGTTATGTGTTGAGTTTGCTGTAACGCTATGACAGTGGTGTGTTAGAATAAGAAACACAGAATGGAGCTCCAGGACAAGCTTTCCTGTCTATGAACAATAGTCTTGTGTAGATTTGGGACTATACACAGTTGGAGTGTAGTAAACTGAGGGATTCTGGTGATTGCGGCATGCTCTGACATTTGTGTACATTTAACCAACTTAACATACTTGGATTCCAAACTGTTTCACATTTTTGTTTTCAGCACAAACCTGGCTCCAATAATATTGCAGGAGAAAATGGGCCCAAATAAGATGTGGACTGTACATTTACACTAAATTGTACAACTTGTAAACAGCAGTTTTTAACATTTATTGGAATGTTGCACTTTATGCTAGTTTAAATATTGTTTGCTGCTATAAGTTGCAAATGTCATTAAGGTATGTGCCATCTAAAGACAAGATAGTTTATTAAACTTTTAAACACTTCAAGCTGTACGATAATGATGGTTGTATAAGAGCAGATGGATGCCAGTGCGTCAAGCTGTATGTTTTACGTCCAATGTACAGGCACTCTGATTAGTCGACTAATCGCAGGCAAGTCACTATAAAAATAATCGTTTGTGACAGCCCTACAGTCCATACAGCGGTAACATCTGTATATACATCCTAGCACTGCGAGAGATAGCACTTCTTGTACAGTACATAAATTGGTTTACCTTTAAATTTTCTTTAAGGTTGATGTACTGAGCAGAATTTACTTATATACTTATAAAATAAGTATTTATATACTTATTTTACCCATGTATACACACACAAAGTGAAAGGGAGATTATTAGGTATTTTTGACACATTAATTAGGCTTGAATTAAGTCTGTGTGTGTGCGCGCCTACTTTTCTTCTTGCTCTGTGTGTTGGGTGTGGAGCTGTTTGCTGTCGCCGGTTTCTCCTCTTCCTCTTTGGGTTCAGTCTTCATCTCCGGTTTCTTGTCTTTTCCTCTCGCTCCTATCGATGTCTCCATAGGCTCCATCTTACAGTCGTCAGCAGATTGTTCCTCCTTCTTAATCTGTCCCATGTTGGATATTAGATGAGAAAGATGTTAGACGAAATTAGACACATGCAGCAGCTCTAAAAAATGGGAAATTCAATCCTGCAAACCACTTTTTGGGACGAAGCCAACAGTGAAATACTGTTTCCCTTGTGCTTCCAAACCAGCTCTGACTCATCATGGCCTTGACTCAACAAGATCTCTGAATGTGTGTTGTGGTTCTGCACAAAGACGTTAACTTGTTCAGAGGTGGGACCTCCATGGATGTTCTCCATCCTTGGAAAACTTTTGGAAATCTCTGACCCCTGAAAAACCACAAGGAACCCCTCACAAGGCTTGCCATTTTCGAGATGCTCAGTGATGCAGACATCAATGTTTGGATCCTCTGAAGGGTTCTCAGATCATTTTACCCATTGTCCTGCTTCCACAGTCAAATTCAAGAAATTAATTTTTCACTCACTGCCTACAAAACAAATACACACCCTACCGCAACAGAAGACACTGGAATCATGTTATCATGTTCTTCGCTTCATCATCAGTGGTTTCATATTGGGTTTGATCAGTTATTTACTGAAAATGTTGTGGAAGCACTAAGGATGTGCTAAGGTGAGGTTCAGGTAAAATGATTCCAGCTTGACCTTTTAGCACAGTTTATTAGAGCCACTACTGAGTAAAACCTGGAGGACCGAATAAGCAGATCAAGGCCATGTGAACACGTCAGTTTTGTTTCATTCCTTAACAAATTTGCAGTTTATCTGAAAGATGAATGCAAAACTGAAAAATCTTCTCATATGTACTTTCTACTATGTATTAAACATTTAAATAAGGGGGGGAATTGTTAATATTGATTTTTCTGACCAGAAAGAATTAATTTAATCTTCAGGTTTTTTCTCACCGTCACAAATAGCACATCTGTTATCAGGTGTGAGACTTGAAACCTGCTCTATTCAAATTTGTGGCTGAAAATATCTCACCTCTGGTTTCTCCTCAGTCTTCATTTCCCCCAGTGTGGCGGACACAGGCCCTGAGACTTTGCTCTCCGCCTCATTTTCCTCCTCTTCCTCTGGCTGTTTGACCTCCGTTTTGATGTCTGTCAGAGAGGGGACGTCTGTGGAAGTCAGCTGGGATTCGGGGAAGCTGACGGATGCTGGAGTGGACACCTGACCGTCAGTGGCAAGAGTTGACTTCTGAGATGGCAGAGAAGCAAGAACAGTGTCACACATCTGAGAATTTAAGACGCGACTAATAACTTTACTACAAAAGGGAAAAATGAGAGAGACAATAAGAGACCATTTTCTTTGGAAATAAAAACAAATAGAAGAAGGAAATTCATGTATCCGATGTGGTTACCTAATGACACAGGTCAAAATAACTAGAAAATGGTATTTCACTGATGTGTGATCAGTCCCTTCAGTCACATCCATGTATTCAGTCTATTTTAAAAGAATAATTTTAATTTAATATTAAATAATGCTTAATACATTTTTAATCATGATTAATTACATGGTTTTCTGCAATTCATCGCATCGTTCTATGCAAAATGTAATATATGCAAAAGTAGTGTCTTTCGCTTTTTTTTTCAACTACTGATATATGAACAAAAGTGAATTGGCATCTGGTTTGCAAAAGTTTTAAATGAATAAGGGGCCTGTTAACAGCAGTATTTCCTTTAACACAGATACACAGCTGCAGTTCAAATCTCAACTTAAACATTAACCTTCTCACTGGCCTTCATAATACCTTTACACATGTGGAGGTTCTTTAAGAGGTTCTCCAATTGTCTCATTTACAAGAATGATTTTGTAAAAAGGCACTGAATGGTCCTCAGAGAAACAAAGCAGTTTTATTTAAGAGCTCATAAAGTGGCCTGGAAAGGAGGACTAAAATGAATAAAACTGGTTTACAGTGAAACTCACCGGAGTATGTGGGTGAACACTTGGCCCCAGAGCATTCTGGGAAGGCACAGACGATGCCGGCCCAACCTGAGGGCCTCCTGGTGCACTGCATCCGTGTGTCAGTAGCTGCTGACTGTTTTTCTCCGCCGGCTGTGGCTGCTGCGTGGCGGGAGGGGCCTTGGCGCCAGAGTTGGGAGTGTGGGGCTGGGGTGTGTGGTTGCCGGGCAACTGGGGCGGCGTCTGATGAGGGTTGGGCGTGAGGCTCCTGGCTGGTGACAGAGAGTTCTGCTGCATGGGCGGGGCATGTGTGTGGGTGTTGGTGTTCTGTGGACAATGTGTATGCGAGTTGGGAGGCTGTGTAGAGGACGGGAGGGTGGAGGACTGACCCAGAGGGCCTGAACCTGGAACAGCAGGCGGAGTCGGAACAGTTGGACTGCTGACCGGCAGTAACGGAGGAGTGGACATCTGAGTGAGTCGGTGAGTGAGAGAGTGAGACAGAGAGAGATTTTTAGATTTCAGGGGTTCTAATTGACACTAGAACATCAATATTTTGTTTTCCTACAACATACTGCAATGATTTCCAACATATTAAACGGTCCATACAATTACTTTTCTGGTTTAGTCTATTAATTTTGTTTCAAATGGTACAATTATATTTATAGCATTTAGCAGACGTTTTTATCCCAGCAACAGGGGATGGTCTCCCTGGAGCAAATTGGGGTTATGGGTCTTGCTCAGGGACCCAGTTGTGGTATTCTAAATGTAGGATTCAAACCAATCTCCAGAAGCAAATTCCTACCCACCAGACCACTGCCCACATCAGCCCCCCCACACCCCCCTTCCATCCAGTCCCCTAAAAGGGACAAAGCTAGAGCAGATTCGCCCCACCCATTCATGCTTCCTTTCACCAACATCTTTTAAAATGAAAAATTATATACGTTTGTTGGTTTACATATTGACCTCGGTTAATCTGAACAGCCATAAACCCATCAGACAGCATCTTAAATCTGAAACACACTACACTAAAAATGACTGGTTTATGACAATCCGATTACATCTGTTATGAACTCTCCCAAAGTGAACCAAAGAAAACCTGAGAGTGCTCACCTGTGGCAGTGTCCCCTGTGGCCCAGGCTGGTTATGCCCCATGCTGCCCTGGACTGGGCCAGAAGAAGCTCCAGAGAACTGGTTCTGGTTCTGCATGAACTGGTTCTGCAGCTGGCCCATGTTGGGCTGAGCCATTCGGGGAGCCACCTGCATTCCCAACTACAAAAAGAAAAAACATACGTAAGAAATATATTAACTTTACAGAAATGTGTGCATGCACAAACACACACACAAACAGGCCTTTTTCAACTGTGACTTAATACCAATTTTATTTCTAATAAAATATTGAGTTGCATAATTTATTAAAAACTATTTTTTTTATATATAAAAGTACTCAGCGAAAAGTATTAAAGTACTCTGCAGTATGCTTTTTACAGTACTCTGCAAATGTAATCAGCTAAACCTCATTCTTTTAATGTAGTCTTGAACAGTTCTCCAGGCTTCCTGAAGGACTTTCAAAGGCTCTTGTTTTCTGTCCAGTCCCTGAACATGACCAGTTTCAGAGGAATGTTTGTTAAGCCATACAGTGGCCAATGTATGAATTATTCAAGCAGAACAAAGCACATCTAACTGAACCAGTGAAGAAACAGATGCAGATGATTCCAATTGATCAGGGCTGCGTTCCCAAAAGCATCGTAAGCCTAAGTAGTTCGTAAAAATGATCTTACGACTGATCTTAAAATTACGGCCTATTTCCAAAAACCATCGTAACTTCAGAGCACTCGTAGATCTACGAAGATTTTCAAGTGCTTCTTGAGTAATCGTAAAGCCTTAAGTGCATCGTAAGGAGACAGAGTTATGAGGGCACCTGCTGGAGAACCTGCAAATTGCACCCACAATTTACTTCTCTTCAGTCATTTCATTTATTTGTGGGTATATTTTTATCCATTTCTATTTTGTAATCATTACACAATTCAATATAGAAATAGTAACGAATAAAGAAATAAAAAAGTTTTGTAGCAATATCGTCACAGATTGTTTGTTTTTCTCTATTTGTATGACTGCCCTTAACCCTGCTGAAAATTATATGTTTTTGTCGCTCCACCTCATCTAAAACAATATTAATTTCCAATTTTTAAAAAATGTCTGCTTGTGTGGAGGTTTGGGGTTTGTAAACACACTGAAAATTTCCTCCACAAAAAAAAGGGAAAAAAACCTCTTCACGGTACATTAATAAATTTTATATTTTTATTTCATATCATTACAATGGATGCACTTCTGATTCCGCTCCCTCATTTCTAATGAGCTGAGATGTGAGAGTTTTTCTAGATATTTATTGATTTGGTATAAATGATGCAGATATTCCTGGATTGATTACCTGGTTGAGATTTGCTCCCATTGGCAGTGGAGGCGTTCCCCTTTGAGTCATGCCCTGAATTCCCAACTGACCAAACTGATTCATCCCTGTAAAAGATAAGAAAAAGGACAGGATGTATTAATTATTTTTTTTAAATACAACGCAGACAATAAACATTCTAGCATTTCCCAGGTAATATTGTACCTACCCTATTATGGCCTGCAAGTGTGTAGTTACGTGAAACGTGTGTTGTTACAAGCTGTGGCTATACTTATTAGTGACCCTCTGCCCTGTCCATCAATGGACCATTACAGGACCACCTGATATCTGGGTGGTGGACCACTCAGCACAGCAGTTGTGTTGCCGCTAGATTAAAAGTAGTCCACCACCAAATTAAATATCCAGCCAAGACTCACCAATAAACAAGAACTATTATAAGACTGCAGTCTCTAAGGAGAGGGGTTTCTGATAAAGTGGCCAGATTCTCCAAGCCTTTTATGCATGGACTAAGTGGCAGAGTGCCATCACCTAGACAAATGTGTGTTTATGTACTAATTTTGCATGTGTGTGTGTACCAGCAGGGTTCTGCATTCTGTTGACCATCTGGTTTGGTCCAGCGGGTCGAACAAGTGTCGGATCTGCCAGAGGGCCATCTGAGAGAAAGAGAGAAATAATTGGTTCTCAATGTCCCCTGGTAATGTAAAGCTTAAGTACACACTCTCAACGGTCCCTGCTACTATAGTGTGTGTTTTGTGTTTGTGTGTGTACATACTTGGTGGCCCTTGTTGCTGTAGTGTGTTGGTTGGTATGCCTGGTTGGCCCATGATGCCCTGTTTCTGCAACCTTGTCCTCCTTTTCTCCTCCAGCTCCTTCTGGATCTTATAAATTTTCTCTGCAAGGAGATGGTAGTACTCCGCCTATGGAAGGTTAAGGTGGGGGATGAAAACATGTTAGTGTGATTGCTTCAGCAATCTTTTAATTTTGTTCTGCTATTGTTCTTCTTGAGTTGAACTTTGGAGTAGCTTCTTCTCTGAGGGCACTGTTCCAACTCGTGCTTGTACACAAAGTTTTGAATGATTGATCAGGATAAAGTAATGCTCATTTTACATTTGGAATTTTGTGGGCGAGACACCTCAGGTTTGAAAATGGAGAGAGAGTGAGGACTGTGACGTCACCTCCCTCTACCAGCAAGCTGCTTCCCAGCTCAGTTAGCTTCTTCTTTTTTTTTTTTGCCATGTTTGAGCAAAATGGAAAATGAGCTTCTGTATGCAGTTTAGTGCAAGGACATTTAGATTTATATTAGAAGTCTTTCCTGAACACATATCATGCTCCAATCCCAGCCTACAGGGTTTTAGACGACCACTTAAACTTGTGAGCCGGGCAGTGCAGAGATGTTTGAAGGGGCAGGTGCTCAAAATTAAAAAGGGGCACATAGAACCAGGCTGAATAACATACGTTCCTGAAGAATCTAAAATAGAATTGCACCATAATATATCACGGTCATCAGTTAGGGACAATGCAAAGCAAATGTAGCCTATGTTTTACCTGATGGAGCAAAATGGCAGAAGGCTTATTGAAACTGTAGTGATACAATAATTTTGCAGTGGTTGAATCAGCATTTTGTCATACTTGAAACATAAATCTTAATGTAAACATAATGTAATAAGTTTTTTAAATATTGTAATTATAATAATCCAAAATTATGTGGCTATGCATTTTAGATCATTTTAGTGAAATATAAGCCCTCCAGAAAGGCAGGGAAAAGCCCTGTAAATTACTTCAAAACAAAATATGTTCCCTAAAACAGTAGACAGTGTTACAGACCCATGACACCCTTAGCTAGCAGCTAATGACCAGCACTACTTGTGCAGTTAATAAAAGGACAGCTACTGTTTTGTCGTGCTGTTACACAGTACACATATGCTAATTTGTTTCAATATATTACCTGCCTCCAGACAACTTAACCTGTACATAACCAAATACTCCTGTGTTCTATAGACTATAGAGTACGCTGTAAAATTTACATGTTCAGGTCAGAATAGGATGTGTAGAACTAGTATCACCAAAACATTCTTCACTGTTACATTCACATGGGAACTTTTATGCACATTGGTTTATAATACATGGATATACAGGAAAATACAGGAAAGGAATTGGTTGAATGATTTGGTCCAAACCAGTAACAATCGATACTAGTTATACACATCCTATTTTACCTTGAACAGGTGAGTTTTCAGTGTACCAAAGCATTTACGGCATTTTTCTGCTTTGGAATTGCTATTCATGTCTTTATAAGCCAGGTTCCTCGGATTTAAAGTTGCAGAATCGTTTAAGATTTTGAGTAGAATGTCTCATTGCCATGTAAATACTAAAAATGTTTCTAAATGCATATCTGTAAAAGGCAATGTACTTCTGAATGTAAACCTCAGTAAAGTTTCCCTCCTACAGGCAAAATAGCAATATTGCAGTCTGGAGTGCGGTATATAAGGTGGAACAAAAATTTCGAACAAGGAGCTAACTTAAAAAAGGGCATTTGGGGTATGCAAGGAGAAAGGGGCAGGTGCTCAAGCCCCCTCCGCTCCCCTGCATGTGCCTGCTTTTGATAGTGTGTGAGCCATCAATGTTTATATGGACTCACCCTGCTGTTGGCAGATTCATACATGTCTCCCTCTACTTTTCGAGCATAGGCCACCAGGTTCTCCATCCTTCTGTCCTTCAGAGCTGCAGGGTCAGGTGTGGGGAAGATGGCCTGAACACTGTTCACAAGCACACATGGGAAAAAGTGACATTTTTCAATGTCTTTCACTCAAAGCTGCCCATAATTTAAAACAGAAAACAAAAGAACTATTATTTCTCAACGCTATATGTGACCAAAGGGTAGGGCTGCACGATTATGGCAAAAATGATAATCGTGATTATTTTTACAAATATTTATATTGCACTTTCTACTTTAAACAAACAGTAATTTAAAAAGGCTTTATAAATAAAATAAAATAAATTAACCCAAGACAATGGGTTAATTTAAATAAATATTCGATCGCAAAGTGCAATCATAAAGTGCAATCATATAGGAAAAAATGAAGCCTATGCAGAAAAGACATATTAGGAACAAGGAACATACAGGCATACACACTCAAACTCTCTTCCTACAAGAGACACACACACACACACACACACACACACACACACACACACACACAATATCTCGGTCACTCTCCCATACACGTATATACACACACACCTGTGCAATGTCTTAAGCATCCAGAATAATTACACTTAACACTATTGTCCAGTAGTAAACAGGTTTTAAGTTAGTGTTAAAATATTAATATTACAAAAATATTATTGTTATTACAGTAAAAAATGGTTGTATGTGTGGCAATGTGTTCTCCTGACCATTTCCAAACCTCTTTCTTCATGGAAGTCCAAAATTCCTTATAGCTACAATCAAATACCTGGTTTGGCTGGTTTTACTTCATTAGATTAAATTAGGTGCTGCTGCTTATGGAATTTTATAAATCCACACAATAACTGGAAGCACTGAGCATAAATCTGAAACCAAACCTGTGTTCTTATAACCAGCTCACAAAACATCAACTCCTTTTTAGAAAAAAGGAAATCTTGAAACTTTTTACTGCTTTCTTGTTCGAGTTAATTCTGAAGTTCACTTGTGCTTTTGCTTGCAGAAAGAAACCGACTGCTGATAGAAACAGATTCAAACAATTTTCATAGGTGCCCAAGACTTTTGCAAAGTATTGTACATACATAAACACAAAGACATGCACTCTCGCGTGCACCCACACACACACACAGGTGCACACACACTCTCCCTCACACATACAGACATACACACGCACACTCACACACGATGGCCAACTCAGCGCTGCACACAAACACGTGCACACACACTGGTACTCATGAAGCGTTCTTCTTTTAGGCAGCTTAATGAAGCCCTAATTGTTCGTTCGCCCCATGGTGGTTGGATGACATTTGGTTGAGAATGTGCTTGATTTGATTTGCAGCAGAGCCGCTATTCAAACGTAAATATCAAGACGATGATCTTCATTTAATCGTGGCAGGCAAACCACGCCCCATGGATCGGTATTGGTCTGTGAGTAATTTGGTATTATTGTAGAAAAAAAACGCTTCTCCTGGTCAAATGATATGGTACATACAAATGTAGCCCACAAGCTATCGAAAATGAGAAAAAAACAAATGCGTTTTGTATTTAGTTGCATGTATAATGGTCCATGAAAATATTTTTTGACATGAAACTAGTCCAGGTCACAAAAGAGGTTGGGGGCCACTGTTTTAGAGGACTGGAGATCTGCTTGCTGAGTCCTTTTTATATGTGGTTGCATGTGTTTGTTACTCACAGCTTGTGAACGAGGTGGTTGCGGAGGTCCTGTGTGATGTCTTCATGCCAGCTTTTCCTCACCCCTGCTGTGGAGGGGGGTGTGGCCACAGGGAGAGAACCCATAGCCCCCACCCCTGCTGCCTCATTTATAAGACTGAGAGAGAGAGAGAGAGAGAGAGAGAGAGAGAGAGAGAGAGAGAGAGAGAGAGAGAGAGCGAGAGAGAGAAAGAGAAAGA
>JBBMFX010000134.1:431769-456346 GCA_037832545.1 Rhabdalestes septentrionalis | reverse complement strand
GGAGCACCTCGTTTGGTCTCCCAGAGGGGACCAACCACACGCCCATGTAGGGTGCTCCCCTGAGCGGGAGCTAAAGGGCCTAGGGCCCTGGACAAAGCTTCTGAGATTAACATCGAATTTGTTCCCTTTAAACAAAATTCTTATTTGCATTTACATTACATTCTATGGATAAATAAACAGGATTTTGAGGAAACTGATGTAGTGACATTCAGAAGGACCAATCAATGTACCACCAACATGCTGATCCCCAAAAAAGCTTCCCTTTTCACTTTTTTTCTCTACTTAATAGTATAGGCCTGTCGCAATAGTCAATATTTTGACCTTTCGCACGATATGTGTAAAGGAGTTTTGGTGCTGCAACTATTGCCACTGATAATTTTTCGTTACAGAATACATATAAGGCATATTAGTTCACATTTCTCATTCCAGTATCTAAATATTCTTACGAATATAATGTTCTTTGAAAGAGTGTACTTGCATTATAATACTATGTTATCATTATTCAGTCATTATGCAATCAGCATAAAAATGTCTTAAAATGGCAATTTAATTTATCACAATTAATTGTAGTGCAAAATATTGCACAACAAAAAATAGTTTTTGTGACAGCCCTACTTCAGTGTATTCTGTAATTAAGTAATCATAGAACATTACCGTAATCATTGATAATGTTTGTATAATTAAATGGTTATTAAACATGTACCTATTTGTATTGTTAAAGTCTCACCCATTTCCAATCATTTTAAAAGTGTGATAGGTTTATAGTATTTATGTTGATGCTCCTTTTTTCCTACTTAGAATGAAACAGTTGAAAAGAAGAGGGAGTGCCTCCTTAGGGCACTTTGTGTCTATCTAAATGAAGATCCAAGCCGTCTCTTCCCGAGAGTATCTGGTAGGTAATAAGAAGTAACTGCAGCAGTAACAGTATCCTATGGCTTTTAATAATGTCACACTATACACTTAATATTGTGGGATTTTGGTCTAGACCAAAATCATGATTTATGGCAAATATATAGATAGATAGATATATGACATTAGATCATAAAGGTATACTTAATTAAGCGGCCAGTGTGTGTACAAATTGTGAGATCAAGTTAGTAAAGCACTATTTAAAAACATTTCCAAATTTGCATTGCAATTTTACTGATAAATGGCATCTACAGTATTAATGCTGAGGGAGAGGATGGTACCAGTCCTCCAGTTGATGTTGGAATAGTGATTGAGGGTGTTGAAGTGCTTCAGGACTTGGGAGACATCGCTTCTGCATGTGCACTCTTAATGGGTGTCATTTATGCAATGAACCTCAGTTATCCTCAGGAACAGAAAATGTTCTTTGAGGTGCTTCAGAAAGTCTTCCTCCAGCTGGATGCAACCAGACTATCAACCAAGGTACAGATGCTTAAAAACAAACTGTATGAGTGAACACTGAGCACGTGTGCACTTAACATGAAGGCCTGCTTTGCACTTAAAATGTTGTTCAATTACATTGTTTCAAGTTTACATACCTTTTTTCTTTCTTTTTTGTGTGGCACGCACTCTTCTGGGTGACATGTTTGTCATGTTCAGATGTTTTTTGTTCTACATTAATGCTGAGGGAGTTGATGCCAAAAAAGCATGTACAGATGCTTAAGAAACAGTATGAATTAAGCAATATTAGGTTTGGGGTGCTTAACATATAGGTCTGCTTTGTACTTGAAACAATTTAATGTAAAATTACTTGAAAATTTATATATATATATATATATTTTGTGACATGCACCACTGTTCTGGGTAACATGTTTCTTTGTCATATAAAATGTAAGTATGCCCAGGTTTCGTATTTTTTCTACAGCATTGATGCTGATTATGCCACCATCACTCCATTTGATGTTGAATAATGATTAAGGGTGTTGATGTGCTTCACGAGTTTATATATCTTCAGTTCAGGGTTACATTTCTTTGTCATGTGAAGTGTTTACAGATGCTTAAACTGTATGAGTAAACCAACATTGAGCACTTAAAAGTTTGTGGCATTAAAAGAAAGACCTGCTTGGCACTTGAAATCAGTTAATTGAAACACTTTTTGTGACCACCACTGTTCTGGGTGGCATGCAGTGTCCAGAGGAGGATTTTTATTTATTTATTTTTTTTAAAGTAAAGAGACACACCCAAGAGTGGCAATATTCATATTTGGTTAACAGTTTGTTTTATTTTGGTAAAACAAAAAATGATAAACCATGTTGGTGAATAAAGGAACTAGCAAATGTTGAGTTGAGTTTACTGAAGTAATTTGTGTGGAACCTGTTGACAAACTACAGTTTATTCAACCTAATTAGTAAAAATTTAAGTTAGTTAAAGCATTTTATTTGATTGATTAAGCTTTTATGGAATGTTTTCTTGTAAAGTAATTAGTTTACTTTGAATAGACAAATATGTAATATACAACTTCTAAACAAATTTTGTTAGTCCATATAACAACGACTTTAGTTAGTTAAACGTCTCTTGTTGAGCGAAAATTAGTGATAATAGTTGGCTCGAGTCAAAAATATTATTTCTCCCTAAAACACCCCCATTAATTTAGAAAGCCTTGAAATATTTGTTTTCAAGTTCAATAATAAAATTATGTGGAACCTGTTGACAAGAAAAAATTAATTAAAATCAAGGTTTCATTTTTTTGAGTGTAGCAAAAACCAAAATGCTACGAAGAAGGCAAACTCCGCTGTCAAAGCTGGAGAAAAACCCAGAGCACACCAACAGATGACAAAAGGCCTACTCCACACAGCATCTGAGAGGAATAGGGCTAAGTACCGGGAACTGGTGGAGGAGTGCAGGGAGGAAGGCTGGAGGACCTTCTACGAGCCCATAGATGTAGGCTGCAGGGGATTTGCAGGAAGATCTCTGTGCAAGGTCCTGAGCCGTCTGGGCATCATAGGAGCAGCAAAGAAGAGGGCCATCAAGTCCGCAAGCGAAGCCGCTGAGAAGGCCACCCGGTGGCTTTGGATGAATAGGGCAGATCCGTGGGCTGCTACTGGGATGCAAGTTGGGGGCTGATCATCCCCGGCTGGGTAGACTGGGTGAGGGTATATGTTGTTGTAAGACCCGAAACACCCGATGACCCCAGGAAAACATCTCTGATGATGCGTCCCAGTGCATCCATAAGGTGTTTCTTGAATAGCTGTTTTTCTGTGTATTTTTTCTGATTTCATTTTTTACTACCCCTTTCTCTGCTTGCACCTTGTCTTTAAATGAAATGTACTTAAAAAAAATTTATTATTACTGTATACAATTTGGCCAACTGCCCCTAGACAGTTTCAGAAAGCACATTATAAATAAGGTCAAGCGTCTAACCCAGGGGTCACCAAACATGTTGCAAAGAGGGCCAAATTTGACAAAGTAAAGATGCCCAGCGGCCAATAGTTCCTTCTGACATTTTTTGAAAATACAAACTGTTCTTAAACAATTTTCATTGGCACAAAACCCCAATTTTTCAAATGCCAATTTAACCAAATATAAGGCACTCAGGCAGCTGTGAATAACTCTAAAACACAGTTCTGCCATTCATTCATATCTGGAGAATCACATAGCATTGAACACACTGTACAGAATACCTTGCATTTCCATGAGTTTGATACATACCTCATAGCATCATGAAAATTTTAAACAGGAGTTAAAAGTAATGCAAATTACATTTAAAAACAAGTGCCCTTGTCTTTAACAAGATCTTTCAGAAAGTGATAGTTCTTGTCTCATCTACAGGTGCAGAACATCAACATTTTTAACCAAATCTTATTCAACTGTTTAATAAAATAAGTGCCGGGGCTTCAGAAGCATTTTTATTGTGAGGGGCATGCATCGGCCTATGTGTGGAGGCAGGGATTGTTTGGGGGGGTGGGGTTTGGGCATAGGGGCGGGGTTGCTGCATACCAAACCAATGTGGTACTCTGTGTGGAGAACCGCTTTACTCTACCAAGACTATGTTGCCTGGGTTCGGAACTCCACTGCATACTCCTCAACAGAGTGAGCTCCCTGGCATATAGAGGCCAGCCAGGGAAAGGATAATTCGCCAGGGCCAAATCAACCAATATTCAGAAACCCGGCACTCTCCAACCCCTGCCTGTACCAAGTTGATGTCGGACCCACATTCCCTCTAATTCATTACCAGATTAGTTGACCAGTTCTCCAAGGCTGTGCACTGGGTGACTCTGACCAGACTCCCCAAAGCCAAAACCACTGCGGAGTTGTTTTTTTTGTCAATCAGGTTTACCTCATGACAGTTTTTGGTACATAATGTACAGAACTTTTTAGAGACAAACTTTTCTTGCAGGTCTTTCCCTGGATTTTTTAGGTGGGCGGAGCAAAGTTCATCACGTTTTAATAAAGAAGCAAAAAGGTAACCAAACACTGGAATGAGAGTGAAAAAAAATGTGAAAACAGACAAATGCTTTTTATTAGGATATTAATTACTTATATTATTCCTACAGAATGAGTATGTGTCTGGGTGCATGATTTCTGCAACTGATAAATACAATGTAAGAAACTTACCGGAAAAGGTAAATATTAAGGTCATTTAAAGAGTATTTGGGCATTATTCCCTTGCCATCCTCTCCCTTGAAAAGCAGAACTATTAATCTGGCAACCATCTCTAAAGAAATTATGAAACATTTTTGGCACCCTTGCAATACAATTAAATATCAACACTTACAGCAAATTTTACGTCTGTGCATGGGGGAAAAGATATGAGAACTGTAAGAGAATACTTGTCAAACCACTCACTTTATTGAAACAAAGCCACCTTCCACTCTTAGTGAGAAAGCTTAGTTAAAAATGGACATGTCCGGGGAAAAACTGACATTTGGTCACCCTAGGCTAAATACACTGAGACTGATGCCAGATCACACAATGCAGACACTTTAACTTAATTAACAAGCTTGACACAAGACAGGTGGTCCTGTCGTTAGGAGCTTGGCAACCCCGTTGCCTAATTAGGCAGCTCCATGCTACAGCTGGGTTGCCAACACTCCTAACCACCTCACACTCCCACAGACTTATCTAGTATTTAGGCGAAGAGCTGTGCACTCGGGGTCATAACAGCAAACATGCACATGAATTCGTTTTGTGATGATCTGCATGTAATTTAATGAATCCGACCTGTCAAAAATTTCTGCAAAGACCCAGTGTCCACCCCTGCCTCTCCTATGAATGTGACCTTCAAGGGGTTGACTGGAGCTGTTCTTCGGTTGCTGCCACAGCATCAGTCTCTGCGTTTCAGGAGATTAATTGAAGACAAACAGATGCAGACATATTTGCTTGTATCAGTCTGAGCTGCCAACTATTGTATGACATTCTCCTCACTTTTAAATTAGGAATTTTTATTTCTTGTGCACTTGTTGGACATACATGGTCAGTTCTAACCACATTTATAATGGACTAGTCCTGACTGTAGGCCAAAGCATTCTTATTTGGCTGTGGAGCAGGTTTAGTACTATTTTACAGAGACTGAGACAGTATACTGGCAATGCACTTCAAATGTTGATTTTTAAACAGCATCTTTTACTTGAATTACATTCATGTTACCCCACCTCAAAAGCAGACACATTTCAAACGTACTATGTCATATCCTCATTTTGCTCTTCCTTTAACCCAACAGGACTGCGACCCGACAGGACACTGGACTGCAGATAATGTAAAAATATGACCGTTAAGATAAACAGACTATGTCACTTCAATTCCAGTGTGCTACAGCTAGTTTGAAGAAAAGTTGCCTTCATTTCTAAGAGAATGCCTGCTCTAGTTACCCATAAAATACTCCAGGTCAAACATCAGGTGAATTTTGCATCTCATCGGAGATTTATATATATATATATATATATATATATATTGAAGGTGAGGGGTTACTGTATTGATCAAGCATGCAGACAAGGACAGTAATCATATCAAATTCAGTTCTGACTGGTTTTACCTTTGATTACACAGGAAATACATTTAAATTTGGAGCACAGCAGGAAAACAGTAGCTTCTATCCTGGCCAATATTCCAGTTCTATCCACCCTGTGCGTAGTAGTCTTCACCCTGCACCACCACATGCAGCAGCCTCTGGCCAACAGCTCACCTTTAACCAGTTTATACCCAAACCCCTTAAAACTTGGCTAAATGTTCTAAAGGAAGTGCAGTGGAAAGTATGCTTTCAAGATCTTCACTGTTAAACTCACGACGTGGCTGTCCCAGGTTCCCCACAGTGACAGTTACAATTTTTTACACATTTACTGATGCTTCTTCAGCCGATTGAACAGGTAAGATTCTAATTAATTCCTGTAGACTTCTAATGATTTCGAATGCGATGCCACATTTAGGAGGTAGACTAAAGCCAACATTTCATTTCTCATAATTAGACTGAATCTTCTCTGTATGCTTTGCGAGATTTCATCTTGTACTGGCTCCTGCAACAAAACCACTGCAAGGTATGTATATGTTCATGTTAATACCAATACAACATGACCAGAAAATGCCAATTCTATCTAAGATTGTACTTTCAAACAAAATGTTCAAAGTGCCCTATAATTGTCTTTACTTTAAGAATTGCTTTAGGAATTATTCAAAATGAACTGAGTAAGAAGAGACTTCAGGAGCTCTCAGAACTGTTACGTAGGTGTTATGTATTAACTACAAAATTATTTGTCACAATAGAACTATAGACTGGCTTACTGGGACTGTATTGCCGCAGAAGTTTGTTTGGATCTAGCTTGGGTCCAACATTGTTATAATATCAGATGCCCTGATGATATAATTCCATTAAGAAATTCTATGGTCTGACAAATTCACTTAGATAAATTCTTATATTAAATTATATACCAGTGTTACCAATTTTTTTTCCACCTGCCAGAATCTTATATACTCATACTGCTGACAAACTGTCACAAGACACTTCTAGGTATGGAGTGAACATTAACATGATATTAAATATTTTAAATGACAATTGTGGGTAGGAGGAATGTAAATTTGGTTACTTAGTGAGTAATGTTCCCAGGTAGCTAATTATGTAAAATATATAACAATGTGTAGCTAAATAATTCTACCATAACACAACAAATGTCTAACACAGCATGATCAAATATTTAATCAATCATTAGAATTGATTAATTTTTCAGTTCCAAAAGCAATATATATTTTCATCAGTGTGATTTGAGATTCTAAGAATTTGGAACTTTTGCTGTTACAAGCAATTCCTCTCTACTGACTGCTGAAATGCAGCAGGAAGGGGCTAGGTGTGTCATGGAACACAGGTTTTGTTTTTTATTGTGCTGCAGTGTCTTATGTTTGTTTATGAGCAAGCCATGTGTTATGCACAACATTTTTTTTTTTACTTTTGGGGTTTTAAGATTTTTATCCCTTTCTGGCATCAGTACCTGTAATGTCGAAACCTCTACCTCCACAAACATTTAAAAGGGCCTCTGCATTTTGCTCTTTTTTTAAACAATCAATGATGTGCTCCAATTATCTGATTCATTCACAATCAAACTGATAAGATTTACAAAGAATGGTGTGATTGCCAATAGTGTGATTGCCTAATAAAACTTATGAGCATTAGTTTGAATGCTGACACAATCACACTAATAATAAAACTTAAGAATAATAAATGGTTTTGCTGACTCATACACATGAATAATAAAATTACAATTTGGCACACTGAATGGCCGTGAGGAGGTGATTGTGAATTCAGTGAGCTGGGGAAGAACTGTGGCATTTTTGCTTGTATCTGTTAGAAATATCTGTTTTCTGTGCTAATTTGAGTTACTGACTGATGCCTTAATCACAGAACCTCGTCTTTCTGCTTGAATGGGGCAGATGGTAGCCTAGTGGTTAGGGCATTTGCCCTGCAATAAGGAAGTTGTGGGTTCAATACCCATCATGGGCACCTCTAAGATACCCTGAGCAAGAGGGTGAGCCAGAGTAGGAGAAAAAAATTGATGGAAACTTGGGAATGGTATAAGTAACATGAAGATACCAATGCAGGAAATGAACAGACTGATAAAATTTAATCCAACAAGTAAAAAATAAAGAAACCAAACTCAAAACAACAGAGAGGATTTTCCACACCAATCTCTTCCATAACAAATTACTAGATGTAAATATAAATGCAGTTTATCCAAAATGCTGAAAACTTTGGGTGGTACAAGAAAAAACTTCAGCTGGTCATGTCTTGCTTTAACTTTCAGGATAATCATACTGACCAGATTTTACAATTCCTGCTGTTGTCGGAGCTAAAAATGAAACAAATGCCTAATCTAACATTAATTAAAATAATCAACTGCAGTCGGGGAGAGATTTAGCTTTTACCACTTTATTTACATAAAGAAGCGTGGTCCAGGAAAGAGTCGGCAGGCCAGGCAAACCTCTCTGACTTTCAAAGACTTCCGGTCACTCTTATACCACTTCCAGAGCAACACCCCCTTTCCACTGACATCACTAATTATTCACTCCATCAGCTAATAGGCAGTAAGTGGGATGTTCAAAACCTCCTTCCCCCCTTATCAGTAACAGACCCTTGTGTTTAGTTAAACTCCTTAAGGCATGTTTATTGCTTTATTGCCTTCTATCTTGGTCCAGATCACAAATGGTCAAAGATCAAGTTACTCTTACCATGTGACTAGAAATAATAGAAGATAAAAATACAATGTTTAACCCTTAACATTTTGTAAAATATCTTCATTACTGTCTGGTTTGAGTCAGAGGAGATTATCTCTTCATAGTGTGTTTTCTGAGCAACTCGATTGCTTGAATGAACGTGCAAATGCATTCAAGAGCCAGTGTTTCTGGATGAGGGTCCTGACCTGAACAGCATTCCCCATTGAATGTGCTGAGTGTTTTTATGATTGTATGTGTTTGTGTGAGTCAGTTTGCCAGACTGGTGTTCTATTGTGTTGTAATTAATCCAAATATTGCATGTGACAGGTCCCAGCAATTGAGAAGTGAATGAAAGGAATGAAAGAGAGAAGAGGAAAAGCGAAATGCAGATATGTAGCAGAATTGGAGATCTGTCTCCATTTCTCTCCCAGCACACACAGATCCTTACATTCCCCACCCATGTGCACTCAGCAGTAATGTGCTGGACTGAAACACAGTGAAGACTGTGCACCAAGCAGAAGTCCTGGAGAGCCAACAAGCCCACACTCCTCCATACAGGATAGTGATCCTGATCAACCTTCACATTCAGGTTTACACAGTGCTTAAGTAGACCAGAATAGAAGGGACAGCAGACATGCTGTTGTGTCTGCGAGCTAGAGATGAACAGCTCCCAACAATTGTGTTTGTGTGTTTTTCAGGTTCTCACAGTTACATAAAGTATTTGTGGATTCTCTGGCCTGAGGAGATTGGCTGCATATTAAGGAGAAGTGCACCCTAAAGAAAAGTCCTCGCACAGTGACAGAATAAAAAAAACAGCAATAAAATGAAATAAATATTTGTGCCGTTCTTTTGAGGTCACAGGATTTCAAATGCTGAACTAAAGTACAAAAATTGTGGCCATAAGTTTAAGAGACATATTAATAACATAGGAAAACAACAACAACAACAATAATAATAATAAGAGGAGTGATGAGTGTTCCCTACTGTTACTATTGTTATACCCCCTTTGATATATTGTTATAAAATGTGTAATTACAGGATAATAGCCCAGTAAGTACTGGTAATATGCAATTACATGTCTTTATCCATGTTGTCACACAAGTGTGTTCTATGTAATCACGTGAATAAAAGCTGTATTTGATGAACATGTAATTGCATGAAGTGCAAAAGCAAACACAGCAGTAATAGTTACACTTGTGTTACATGTGTCATGTGAGTATAATTACAGTTATCACAGACATTTAATAATATGTTTTCTGGACATAACTTTGGACTTAACTTTGGACTCTCCGTCCTAGGAGCCTACACAAGATCAAGATCAAAGGACTAAAATTAGCAGACCTGAAGACCTACATGACTGTGCTAAAGTCTTTGGCACCTACAGAACTAATACTTAAAGCTGTTTGGAGTGAGATTTTACAGTAAATCATGATTTTATGTTCAGTATCAACGTGTTCCCTGTGGAAGCCCTGCATTACTTGTAGTTTCTATGAGAAACCTTGTTTGACACGGTCCTTCAGTATATTAAATTGACATAACTAAAATTATATGAAATTAAATCAGCTTCTGATGTAATTTCCCAAATCCAAGCAATGGCTGGAGGCAAAATCTGAAACTGAATCCATGTTCTGGTGTTCAGATTTTGATTTATGTTAACTTTGCAACATGCTGAGATAAAAGGTTTTTAAAAAATGGCACAGATTCCAAATACTTTTGCACAGTACTAAATCAAACAGCACACATACACCTCAAGCCAAATATATTTTCATTTCCTGATGTAGACTCTTTGCTCACACAAAAAGGCTTCTTTTAAGCCTCACTGTGCTCTTGCTGCTCACTGAGTTTCTTCATCCGATTTTGATACCACAGCATTTGTTGCTCTCTCTGTTTGTCAACATTCTCCTTCATCATCTCAATTTCTTTATCCTCTTTGGCTCTCAGTTCCTCTTTCTCTCTGTCTATCTCCTCCTCTCTCTCCTTCAGGATTCTCTCCTGTTGTAGACCTTTCTCCACTTGATCGAACATCTCATTGGTATAGAAGCCCCCTCCGTTCTCTGACACCATGGAGGCGATCTTCTCCAGTAGAGCAGTAACCTGGGTTCTTTCTTCAGGATTTCTGTTATTGAACACATGGTATCTGTTTCCACAACTTCTGATGAGGTCTTTTGTGTTCTGTCCCGAATTTTCAATGAACTGTTCGATGGTGTTCTTACCAAGATCATCTCCTCTGGTGAACAGCACCATGGTGTAGGTTTTAGAATGATCTCCAAACATGTGTTGGATTGTCGCCAGTGTTTCCTTGACATCTTGTTTAAATCGTCCAATTGGCACTACCAACAGGAATGCATGCGGACCTGGTGCAGCCAGTGCGATGGATTTAGTGATTTCATTTCCGGTGTCGATGTCAGAGCTGAATGTATCAAACAAACCTGGAGTATCGATCACGGAAATCTGTCTCCCGTTAATTTCAACTGATTCTGTCTGGCACACTTGAGTAAACGAATCTCCATAAATGCAATCCTGAAACACATCTCGGCCCAAAATGGTATTTCCTGTTGCACTCTTTCCAGTTCCAGCCTTTCCCAACAGGATGATTCTTAGAGGATGATTCTTCTCTTTTGGTGAATCTGCGCAAAAACATCCAAAGATTAATTACGTTTTCTGTGCTTTGGTTTGCTTGATTTGCTGATGTGGATTGAATGTGAGCACTTCAAAGATATCACTACAAGTAATGTAAAACGGCTTTTTCTGCTGCATATCATTGCCATAAACATGTAATGGAAGATGCCATATGCTGTCATTAATTGTCATAAGAGACATTCAAAGCTATTAATAAAACTTCAGATGATGTTTGACAGTGTTTGATTAGGTAACATGCCAATATAAAGTCATGACATTAAAAGGTGTGGTTTCTGGTAATGGTGATACAACACTATCAGTCATGATAACCCAGGATAGCCTATGACACCTGCCATGGCCTGGCATAGTTTTCATATGTTGCACATTAAAAGTCAATGACAATGTATTTACTGTGTATACTGTAAAGATCATAGTCCACTTTCCTCATGTATGTATAGTACTCAGTTAAAGATTCAAAATGTAAGTTCCATAACTATATTTCAACACGCTTATTGCACTCTGAATCATTGCACTATTGTAGATACTGTACTGAATTTTATTCTTGTTAAGTACATTGGGCAAAGAAACCTGGGGGCAGATTCCTTGTATGTATACACATACATGTACATGTTTTTTTTCTAATAAATATAAGCTGTAAAAAAGATGTTAACAGCTTGTATTTGTGTCTTACTTTTCATTGTGAGTTCACACATTTGTTGTTTCAATCCAGCGACATCTGTCTTGTATTTCTGCTGGAGCGCACTCAGGTACAGGTCTGTGGTGTAGTGAGTCCCTCTGTTCTCTACTTTTTCAATCAAATCTTGCACCTGTGAGCTGCAGCTGAAATACAGATGTCGTTCTCCAAAGTCCTCTATCATAGCATGTGCAGCCTCATCTAGCTGTCCGTTCTGCTGATTTATCAGTACAAATGTGTGGTCATTAAATCTGGATCCATAGACCTTCCGAATCTTCTCTATTTCTCCTCTGTCTTCACCAGTGAAATGTCCCCCAGGAATGATGAGGAGAAAGGCATGAACTCCAGGATCACAGAGAGAGACACAGCGGAGTGTCTCCCTCATCACTTCCTCCTCTGAGAGCCGAGTGTTGTAGAGACCTGGCATCTCCACCAGGGTGATCAGACGTCCACACACCTCTCCCTCCCTCCTCACACACGCTGAGCTGGACTCTAGTCTGTGCTCTCTCTGACCCAGTATGAGATCTGATATGGAGGACTTCAGCACTCTGTTACTTCCACAGAGAACCAGGTTCAGCCTCTCAGACGCTGAAATAGAATAACATTGAAAGAGTTAACACTTAAATAAGTATTTTCAAAGATAAAGTGCAAGTTCTAAAACCTTTGGTTCCCTTTGGTTTTCAAACCGATCCTCATGAGATGGTCCATGTTTCTGCTTTAAAATGTGGATAGCTCTGGGCGGTACAAGTTTGAGAAACACTAACACACTTTCTAAAGTTCATCCCTTAATGAATCTTCATATGCAAAATACTCTTTAACTCCTCCCTCCGTCACGGACCCCACAATAATCTGTACAATAATCTAATGCTACTTTGTTGTGCATCTTCTTCCTCTGCTTAAATTATTATCATTGTGCCAAACTTACTGATAAACAATTGATCTCTATAACTGACTTGCTATAAAGACCTCCAAACCACTATGTGTTTCAATAGTGTTACTTCTTTATTGTATGTGTGCATAAATCATATAGAATAGCTTTTATTTGATCTTTTTAGTGTATTAGAAACCGTTATTTCCTCTGTGAGTCTTTGCAGAAGTAACATAAGCAGTTTCCTTTGGGATTAATAAAGATTTCTGATTCTTAATCCAATCCTGGATCTGATTTAGAATCAAAGAGGAGATTTGACACAGTAAGAAGATTTCCTTCACAACTTCTCTGTTTACTGACAGTTAAACTAGTCAGTGCTGTGTGTGGACAGAATGTGGACTCACTTGCTTCAGTCCTGGTTGCCATGCTGGGCTTCAGATGTATCACACCTTCTTTCAGCACATCTGAGTTTTTTCTTTCCTGAGGGGACTCTTCCCTTTTGGTGAACTTAACATGCTCTTTATACCTTTTCACCAATTTGTCAATGACTTTAAACAGATCAGAGCGTGTACTGACCGTCTCAAACTGGTAACATCGGCCTCCACACTGCTTTACAATCTCTTTTACAATGGGGTTCTTTTTGGAGTGGTCCAAGGTGCTGCCTTGTTTCTGAGTTGTTAGCACTATGGTGTGCTTTAAAGTTGAGTCTGAAAAAAGGTTGAGAACATTCTTTATTCGGTCCCAGTTTCTCTGAGTGCACTCGTCGGGCTGTAGCACCAGTAAAAACACATGAGGTCCAGGAGCACATAGAGTCATGCTCTCATTAATCTGCAGCATGGTCTGATCCAGAGAGAGAGCCGGATCAAACAGGTTAGGTGTGTTGATGAGTGTGATGTAGATTCCCTCCACTTTGCCACAGGCTCTCTCACTGTGCAGTTCTACTGAAGGAGGAGGAGCTTTAGTATCAAACGCATCTCTGCCCAGGATGAAGTTTCCCACGTTGTTATTTTCCACACTGTTCTTTCCCAGCAGAACAATTCTTACTGCATGGAGACATATTGAAGATTTAATTAAACCAGTTTCTAAACAAGTCCTCCTGCACCATATAATCATATGGGGTGCCGTTTGCAAGACCAGCTTCACAAATTTAGAGGTGTCATCTCTCATATTAAGAGCAAAATGTGTTTTTAATAATAATGTTTAGTTTCGGTCAATTTTCTTGCAACATAATTGTTAAATGTTAAATCTAAATAATAAATCTAAATGTTAAGGCCTATATCTAAATGTTAAATCTAAGATCTAAATGTTAAATCTAAATCTAAATGATAAATACAAATCTAAATGTTAAATCTAAACATAAATCTAAAAATATTGCTTTAACAAGCAGCGTGAGAGATGCTAATTGGCCACGCCCGGTGATTACAATTGGCTGGTACTCAGCAGGGGGCTAGATTAGGTGCTCTGATATTCCCTCACCAACATGGAAGACTTGCCTTTAATGATCTCAGATCTAAATGATAAATATGAAAAATAGACCTCGTACTCTAAATGTGAAGCTTCACAGGTAGATAGGGCTAAATGAGATCTTTCCAAAGAACTGTCATTTTCCAGAAAAGCCCCAGCGATCTGGAGTTATAAAACCATTCATCTCTTGGATGTCCCATTTCCTTTATTCAAAGTGAGAGGCTTTGTTTAAATAACTCCGGCTTGTGGTGTAGTATTATGGTAAATGAGGGGTCTTATTGAGCCTGGAGATTGGTGGTTGCCCCGTCTAGAAAATCCGTGAGGACCTTCCGTGGGGGACTAAAGTACATCTTCTCAGATAATAACTTCGTCCTCCGGGGCGATTATGTTAAATGAAGGGTCGTTAGAAAGATGTCACTGAGCCGTATCTAGCTGTGAACTTTGACATTTGGAGTGCAAGATATATATTTCATAATCAACATTTATGTTTGAGATCAGTCAAGGCAAGTCCTCCATGTTGTTGAGGGAATATCACAACCAGACCCATGCTAAGTACCAGCAAATTGTAATCACAGCCAATTAGCATATCCCCCGCCATTTGTAAAAGCAACATTTAGATTTACATTTAAGATTTAAGATTTAGATTTACCATTTACATACAAAATTCAAGATTTAAATGTACTATTTAGCATTTAGATTTAAAATTTAATATTTGGATTTTAATGTAATTTTAGAAATAGGATTTAACATTTATAATTAGATTTAATATTTAGATTTAGATTTAACTCTTAGAAATATGAGTTAACATTTAGATTTATATTTACATTTAAATTTAACATTTAAGATTGTTTCAACTTTTTAATTTAATGTTTACATTTAGATTTAACATTAACATAAATTATGTAGCAAGAAAACGTACAAAACTCAACACAGTTTTTTCTAACTAATTTAGCTCTAAATTTGTGAAAATTGTGTGAACATTTTATTTAAAAATGATACATCTAAATTTGCAAACGGGGCCCCATACATTCAGAGCACAATTTCTAATAGATTCATCAGAACCTAGTTTCCCAAAAACATCTTAATTTAAAGATCATGTTAACTGATTGGCAAAATGTTTGCTCCATTGTTGAAGAACATATGTGTGTGAAACTGTTCAGCAGGTTCTCTGTGAAGTAGAAATAGGCGTGTAATTGCAGGAAAACATTAAAATGATCCGTGGTACCCACTGTCTGTTCTTGGAGGATTTAATTTCAGTGTAAACATGGAGAACTAACTTAAAAGTGTTCACCTATACAAATAAAATATTTACTAATGTGTGTGGAAGATAATAATCTGATATAATTTTATCTAAATGCATAATTAGATCAGATGTTACCAAACTTTTGCACACAATTTATAATTAAATATAAATAATTTTTATAACAATGTAAATGGGGTCCAAGCCACGTAAGCGCCGACGACTGTGGGCACGTTGGACAAACACATTAAGTGAGAGATGCAGACACAGATTTAAGCAGTTTTACAGATGGCTTACTATGGAGATCCCATGTACCAAATTTAGAGCAACAAACCTTGGAGTGGATGGATTATAAAAGTTTTGAGGTATTTTCAAAATGGTGGAAATATTTTGGCAGCCAGAAATGGGCGTGGCTATATACATTAGAGTCACATGGTGCCATGAGATTATCCTGTGAATGAATTAGAAATTTATCCCATATCGTTTAGGATATATAGGAAAAATGAGGAATGGACATATTACAATGGCATTGAATAAAGGCGGGAAGTGGGCATGTCCTTGTGAGTGTGATCATATAGATGATGTGAAGGGTCAGCCAAGGTGAAAGATACATGAAGAATCTTGAGTTTACGTGACCCGGTTAACGAGATATGAGCAAAAACGTAATATGAGATGTTATAGCGCCACCTAGTGGTGAACATTGGCCATCTTTTGCTGATGTCCAAAACTTCTTTAGTTTATTTATATTACGATGTTGACCGTTGATATTTGCTTCTGAGTAAAAATAGGCCACTCCTACTCCTATGTATTCACGGGAAACATCAAAACGATTGCATAAATCAAATATCTGCTTCGGTAATTTTTTGCGTCCGTCAACGTAGATGATGTATACCTAATTTGGTGAGATTTGGAGAAACACAAGTAAACTTTTGAAGATTTTGCTGTTTTGCCAAAATGGCAGGCAGTGGGCGTGGACATATAGAAATCGGAAATATACATTTGAGGCAGAAATTTCCAGAGAATAAGAGTTCAAGGATTTGCAAATATAACTCTTGACTGTAAGGAAATATTAACCTAAACGTAACTTTGCCTGTGACAGCGCCACCTAGTTGTGGACATGTATAATTTCAAGGATTTGAGATCTGACACACAGACCTGACCAGTCCCCCAAGGGGTTTCGTCTTGGCACATTTGGTCTAGGCTGCAGTCAGAGTTTTACGTTGGGAAGGAAAAAAAATTGAAATTACAATGGCAGTGAATAATTGTGGGAAGTGGGTGTGGCCATGAGGGCGGAAACAAAAAGATCATATTGAGGCTCATCCAAGGTATAAGATGCATTAAGAATTTTGAGGTTCTGTGACCCGGTTAACGAGATATGAGCAAAAACGTAATTTGCGTTGTTACAGCGCCACCTAGCTGTAAACATGTGCCATATTTTGCTGATGTCCAAAACTTCTTGTGTGTGGTGTGTGTCCCAAGTTTGGTTATTTAACGATGTTGACCTTTGAAGATATTGGCTTTAGATAAAAAATAGGCCACTCCCACCCATACGTATTTATGTGTATCATCAAAACGATTGCAAAAATCAAAAGTCCGCTTCAGTAACTTTTTGTGGCCTCCAACATAGATGATATATACCAAATTTGGTGTGATTTGGATAAAAGCCCTCGGACAAATTAACTTTTGTAGGTTTTGCGGTCTAGCCAAAATGGCGACCAGTGGGCATGGCCATATGGAAATCAGAGATATACATTTGAGGCAGCAGTTTCCAGTAAATAAGAAATTGAAGGATTTGTAAATATAGCTCATGACTGTAAGGAGATATTAACAAGAAATTAACTTGGCCTGTGACAGTGCCACCTAGTGGTTGACATGTACCAAATCGGGTTTTTGAGGTGTAGCCTAGACTACAGACCAGTGTGGCACAGGATTTGGCTATAACTTGTTTAGTGTACACTCTGGGTGGTAATTTATGTTAGGAAATTTCAGAGCGAATAGACCACAACCCTTTTAATTAATCACTAAAATATTTCAGCGATTGACTCAGGAGTGGCCCCACATGATGTGTACCAAATTTCAAGTTTTTATTTCAAGCACTTTTTAAGATATAGAAATGTGGAATTTATAGCGCCCCCTAATGGCCAAATTGTGCCATCTTCTGCAAGTGTCCAAAATATTACGTGTACATGAAGAGTACTAAGTTTGACGATGTTATGATATTGTTCTGTGAAGATACTGACCTTAGCGTAATTCTAGGCCACGCCCAGGGAATTGATTGGAGTGTACCATCAAAACGGTTTGATAAATCAAAAATCCCCTTGAGTCATTTGGTTAGCTCAATATGGAGATGATGTGTATTTTTTGGAGATGATGTGTATAATTTAGTGAGATTTCTAGCAACGGCCTTCGAGTAGATGCCTTATGAAGGTTGTTTTTAAATTGCGGGAAAAAATGTGGGGCGGAAATGGGCGTGGCCATATACATTAGAGTCACATGGTGCCATGAGATAAGCCAGTGAAAATTTCTAATTTATCCCATATGGTTTAGGAGATATAGGCAAAAATAGAAATGGGCGTATTACAATGGCAGTGAATAATGGCGGGAAGTGGGCGTGGCCACGTGGGCGTGACTATATAGATGACATGAAGGGTCATTCAAGGTATATGACATATCAAGAATTTTGAGTTGACGTGACCCAGTTAACGAGATATGATCAAAAATGTAATTAGCTTTGTTACAGCGCCACCCTGTGGTGAACTGGTGCCATCTTTTGCTGATGTCCAAGACTTCTTGTGTGTGGTGTGTGGCCCAAGTTTGGTTATGTTACGATTTTGACCTTTGAAGATATTGGCTTCAGAGTATATATAAGCCACTCCCGCTCCAGACGTATTCATGCGTAACATCAAAACGATTCCATAAATCAAAAATTCGCTTAAGTAACTTTTTGCATCCATCAATGTAGATGATATATACCAAATTTTGCATGATTTGGAGAAACGCACTGGGACAAGTTAACTTTTGTAGGTTTTGTGGTCTAGCCAAAATGGCGGCCAGTGGGCGTGGCCATATGAAAATCGGAGATAAACATTTGATGCAGTACTTTCCAGTGAATAAGCAGTTGAACTAATTTTTTACGCATCTCTTGATGTTCCAGAGATATGATTACAAACGTACATCGGCCCGTTACAGCGCCACCTCGTAGTGGACATGTGTCATTTCAAGGATTTGCGATCTGACACACAGACCTGACCAGTCCCCCAAGGGGTTTCGTCTTGGTGCGTTCTGTCTAGGCTGCAGTCGGGGGTTTGCGTAGGGAAGAAGAAGCAAAAAAAAAATAAAAATAAATAAATCTTTGGAAAAACAATAGGGTTCCTTCGCACTTCGTTCTTGGACCCCTAATTAGTATAATCTCTGTATATTTACTCAGCAATAATATGTTTATTTGCCTATAATCTACAATGTAATTATGCAGGGCCCTGCAGCCCCAAAGCCTGACATGACTGGCCCCCAGGATAAATAAATTTGAGACACAACCACTTCTTCTATCGCTACATGCTTCTGTGCCCAATGTAGGCACTAACTGAAAATATAAATATACATTGTAAAGTACTTTGGACATTATCTTTTTTTCCCCTGACGTTTAAAATATTGACTTTGCTGTTTTAACACTACAGGAGGATACAGGAGAGTAAAACATTTCATTAAGACATTTATATTTTCCAGTTTATTGGAAACCTTAATATTTAGCTCATTTGAATTGCTTTGATTTTTTACTCTCAAAATTATAAGTAACTGCATGAAGAGTGATCAGGTTTTCAGCACCAAGAAGTACATTTGGTGCAGAGGAACACCAGCATTGTGTTTTCCTGTATTCGGGGTAGGAGGGCAGAGGCTGGGTTTAAAGCGGATCTCAGCACTGGAGGTTTTAGTTCTTCATTGTTTCAGATCGCTGGTCATTATAAGCTTTAGAGATGGTTTTGGCACAGCTAAGTGAGTTCTTTAAACAGTACCCTTTCAGGAGTAATGTGATCTTCAGCCTCATCCTGATAGTTTTGGAGAAAGTAGTTGAGTATGACTTAGTGTGTCCTTGCGTGAGTGGGTATACAACACTTTTTTTTTGGTGTTACTTACTGATGCCCATGCTCATTGCTTTCACCTCTGGGCTTTACCTCCTGAGCTTTGAATGTCGATGTCAGAGGAAATGTCAAAATTTTAAGAAATTTGTGGCCTGTTTGATGCCGCCTTGTGTTTGGCTGGCGCTGTTCTTGTGTGATGGAAGGTATGTGGCTTGTTATTATACTGAGCTGAAATCAGAACATGCCGACAGTGAGGTGCTGCCTCCGTGGGAATGGTGCAGCAAAAGCCGAAACCTGACCGCTGACCAGTATCAGGCAGTGGAAGCATTTTTCATATCTAAGGTAAGCTGCTAATATTAAAATATCATGAATCGTGGTATGAAACAGTGGCACATGGTCTAGAACCATTTTAAAAACCTTATAGGTTTATAATATTTTTTAAATTTATTTTTTATTTGAAACAATACGCATATTACATCACTATCTGCCCAAATAGAGTAGATACATCACTGAGCTAAAACTACAAAGATTTTTCCCTCACTGTGTGTGTGACTGGATTCTCTTTTAATCTCTGGTTAAAGCAAAGACACCATTGTTTCGAAACATCAAGGATAAGCAGATCTTTTTTTTTAAGCTCTTACCTGTTTTGGCAGCCTAATATTTCTCCTCCATCGGCCATTACTGCTTTGCTTTTTTAACACACCAATTTTCAGACAAATTTTTGGCTGTGACTGACTAATAGCATGGCAGCTTCTGTGCTCAGATGTATACAACACAGCGGATAACCAATCTTGGCAAAAGTAGCGGGGGACTACAAGCCAATTGTGATCCCAAACCCATAATTTATTATATTACACGAAACATACACTATGATTTACTGGCAGTCTTGCGCAGCACCGCCGCCAGGGGGGAAAAGGTTCGAACGATTCTAGGGGCCCATCACTGACATGGGGCCTGTTAGGGGCTAGTAATTTTATCTAAATAAAGTAGGGGGGGGGCCCAAAATTCTAATCTTTCATGGGGCCCAAGATTTCTGGCGGTGCCCCTGGTCTTGCGGGCCATAAAAAATTTTAAAATGGCCGCGTATCTGGCCTCTAAGTCGCTAGCTGTAAAAGCCTGGACTAAACAATCCATTTGTTACATGTGGACACCCCTCAGCACACAGCACTCTGTATTTAACTCACTTACCCTTGTGAAGCAATGGGCAGCCAGAAAAGCAACATTGCATAAAGTACAGTAAACTGTGCTGTACACATTTCTGCAGAATTTACTCTAAGAGTAAAGTTTAAAGGATCCATCTGTCTCATGTGAACAGTACATAGCACTATGTATTTTACCCATGAAGCAGGGTGTTGTGTTGCTGTTTGTTTCAGCTGGCTGGTTTTGGAATCCTCTGCTTGTTCTCCCTCGCCAACCTATGTTATAAATGCTGTAACAATGGTAAACAGTACTTTACAGTACTGTAATTAGAGACTAATTTTGCTGTTGTAGCTAATTACAGTTATTTGCTATTTGGTCTGTGCATGTTGTACCCAATGTTGTGGTCACCTCATCTCGACTGAAATTCTCAGCTTGTGCTGCACAGGACTTTTGTAATAGTGGAGGATATCATAGCTGTTTTTTTATGCCACTGGGGGTCTTAGGTATGTAACTGTCTGGGCAGTACTGAATGGAACTGGGCTGGGCTGAGTGGAACTGGGCTGGGCTGAGTGGAACTGGGCTGAACTGAGTGGAACTGGGCTGGGCTGAGTGGAACTGGGCTGAACTGAGTGCGACTGGGCTGAACTGAGTGGGACTGGGCTGTGCTGATTGGAACTGGGCTGGGCTGATTGGAACTGGGCTGAACTAAATGGAACTGGGATGGGCTGAATTAAATGGAACTGGGATGGGCTGAGTGAAACTGGGCTGGGCTGAACTGAGAGGAACTGGGCTGAACTGGGCTGAACTGAGTGTAACTGGGCTGGGCTGAATGGAACTGGGCTGAACTGAGTGGGACTGTGCTGAACTCAGTGGAACTGGGCCGAAGTGAAAGGTATTGGGCTGTACACGGTGGAACTGGGCTGAACTGGGTGGTAGTGGGCTGAACTGTGTGCAACTGGGCTGAACTGAGAGGTACTGCGCTGAACTGGGAGGAACTGGGCTGAACTTATTGGAACTGGGCTGAACTGATTGGAACTGGGCTGGGCTGCGTGGAACTCGGCTGGGCTGAGTGGAACTGGGCTGGGCTGAGTGGAACTGTGCTGAGCTGCATGGAACTGGGCTGAACTGAGTGGAACTGGGCTGAACTGAGTGGAACTGGGCTGAGCTGAATGGAACTGGGCTGAACTGAGTGAAACTGGGCTAAACGGTGCACTAAATGGTGTTGAGTTGGGCTAAGTGTCACTGGCAGCCCGATGTAGGCAAGAAACGAACCCCATGCGGTACTTGGTCAGGAGAATCGAGTCACTCCACAAAGGCTGAGCAGAACTATTCCATCCTGGCGTATTCCTTAACGAAGCGAGTTCCCTGACTGATGTAGAATAGCCAGAGTGTTGAACATTCACTAGAGGAACTAAATGGTTAACAGGAGATGCTGGAGGAGCTGGGTGGCATTCTGGAGATGCTGGAAAAGCTGAATGGCTGTTTGGAGACGCTGAAGAAGCTAAATGGTGAGTTGGAGCCATTAGAGAATTTGAATAATATTTCTCCGATGCTACAATGTGTGAAAGCAATTCTAGATTGTTCAAAGGCTATAATATGGACGCCTGGGATGTGGAAGTGTTAACAATGCGCCCACACGCAGCTTCTTTCATAAGCAGGAGCGATCAGCGGCGCACATTTGAAAAAAAAATTGTAATGTGAAGGAAAACTTTATGGAGTACTCTAAATATAACAATCAAGTGTACATCACAAAGATTATGATTATTATGATTATTAGTAAAATAAATTGACTGGAGTAATCACTCAAAAACACGCATTGTCATAGAGAGAACATTTGGCTTGCTGAAAATGCGCTTCAGATGTTTGGATAGGTCGGGTGGCACGTTGCAATACAGTCCTCAAAAGGTGGCAGCATTCTTTGTGGCATGTTGTGTGCTGCATAATATTGCCATGACCGTGGTTGTGTTATCGACCTAAATGAGGAGACATTAGAGGAATTTAGGACACAGGATGCCGAACTGCATGTGCTGATGCCAATGAACCAAAATGCACCTGCTGCTGGGCGTGACAGATGAGCTCAATTGGCAGAAGAGCTACAAAAGGTGTGATATGGTAAGCAAAGCATTAACAAGTGAACAGAATTGTTTTAGCCCATTTTATTTTACAATCTGTTTTTGTCATAGCAAAAATGGGAACCACATGCCGAAAGAAAATGCCTATAACTAATTATTAGTAATTCCTCCCTCCTCGACGTCTCATCTCTCACCTTTTCGGGACTCCTTCATGGAGCCTTGCTGATAGAACGAGTCCATCCTCCAGATGTCACGGGGTCCACGCGAACAGACTGTCTCCTGCCCTCCACCCACTTTGGACTCGGTGGAGTAAAGATAGCGAGGCGAAGGACAAAGACTCCTCTGGTGAGTGATCTTTCCCCTGGCCGGTGCTTAGATTCCAAGGAACTTGCTCGGTCACTGAATACCTTAAGGAATTCCATGACAGAGTGGCTCTGGGACATTGGAGTGAAGCTACTCTCTGTAGAGAGTATCGTGCTGGTTTGCCTTCCCACTTGATTGCACTCAGTCGCCAAGTGGAACTCTTCCTCTGCGATCTACCTCATCCCAGACTCCCAGGGAGACCCTCTGAATCCCTCTCTCTCTCGGGCTCACACTTACCCTCCGAATTCCTCTCTCTCTCAGGCTTGCGCTTATCCTCCAAATCCCTCTCTTTCACGGGCCACGAGACCAGCTGCGTCTGGGCTGCCAGCCGCCAGACCAACAGTGTACGGGCCACCAGCTGTCAGACCAGCCACGTCCAGATCGCCAGTCATCAGGCTCTCATCTCCTCCCTCAACTTCACCTCCAGACCTAAGTCCGGGTCTCTCCGCTCCATCTCCAGACCCAGGGCCGGGTCCCTCTGCTTCACCTCCAGACCCAGGGCTGGGTCTCTCCGCTCCATCTCCAGAACCAGGGCCGGATCCTTCCACTTCCAGCTCCAGAACCAGGGCCGGGTCCCTCCACTTCACCTCCAGACCCAGGGCTGGGTCCCTCCGCTCCATGTCCAGACCCAGGGCCGGGTCCCTCAGCTCCATCTCCAGGTCCTCTGCTCCAGACCCAGAGCTGGGTCCCTCCCCTCCACCTCCAGACCCAGGGCCGGGTCCCTCAGCTTCACCTCCAGACCCAGGGCCATTTCCCTCCGCTTCACCTCTGGACCCAGGGCCGGGTTCCCCCGCTATCCCCTCCAGACCCAGGTCTGGGTCTCTCTGCTTCACCTGCAGATCCAGGGCCGGGTCTCTTTGCTTCACCTCCAGACCCAGGGCCGGGTCTCTCTGGTTCACCTCCAGACCCAGGGACGGGTCACTCCGCTTCACCTCTGGACCCAGGGCCGGGGCTCTCCGCTCCATCTCTGTACCCAGGGCCGGGGTTGGACTTTCAGCTTCAGCTCCAGTTTCTCCTCCAGCTGCAGGAGGGTTGTGTGTGGGGGTGTATTTAGTGTGTAACATTGGGTTATGAGCGTGCTGTTTTGGTTCGGTCGTTGGGCGCAGAATCCTTTGGAGCTATCCTTTTTCCCAATTTAGAGCATTTTGGCGCTGGGTTTAGGCTGCTGCAGTCACTGGAGTCTGGGCAAGGGCACCGCCTTGGAGAAACGGCTGGATTGGCTTCGGCCGAGGTGGCACGTCTCCACAGGTATTGGTGAGGAAATGATCCTTGCTCTTGGACTCAGTGTGAAGGTAGGGCAGAATAGCTGGGGGGTAAAATTTTAGGGGGAAACTCCGGGATTAGTGGCCCTGTGAACCGAACTTTGTAGGGTTGGAAGTTGTGGTGCAGGAGGTATTGAGAGAGATAGTTTGGTTTGTTTCGTTTTGTGGTTTGGATATC
>JBBMFX010000134.1:340100-352195 GCA_037832545.1 Rhabdalestes septentrionalis | reverse complement strand
GGGTGCTTGCGCGTGCATGCAGTGCCTTGTGCAGTCCTGTTCGCGCCCCCCATCATTATTAATGCCTTCCTGGGGTTTTGGGGCTTGGGTTCCTCTACACTTGATTCTCCATATGCAACCCTGAGCAGAGCCGAGCCGTCAGTGAGGAGTAAACATGAGCTGCAGGTGTGGGCTGGATGTCCAGGAGGTCTGGTTTTTCAGTGGACCGGTCGGGGTTTACCAAAATCCTGCTAAGCCATAAACTGATCTACACTTGGTGGAGACAATGGACACATGTCAGAGGGCCGGTTCATGACTAATGACACTATTAAGGTGCCGGGGCTGCTCATTAAGGCCTGTGCTAATTACGCTCGTTCAGACACACACATACACACACACACACACACACACACACACAATTAAGCTGCTGTCACATGTAGAAGTGGGGTGCATAAAAAAAAAAAAAAAGCTTTGGTCTGTGTGTGTGAGAACACCTTCTTTCTTTCCCCCATTAAACTGTGTCACCTTACGTCTCTCTCTCAGGAGGAATCCTTCTTTTGAATTACATGACGTTTCTGCTCCACTTGCTCCGCAATCCAGGAGCAGCGCCGTTTTAGAAAGAATCGTCATAAACAATGCAAAGTCATCTCCAATCAGTGTGTTTTTCCCTTAGTTCAGTGTTAAGATGAAAAGAGAGGGTTCAGAGTGAGTTTGGTGTGATGCTCACTGTTCACAGTGGAGGTGAATGGATCCAGATGTGTCCCTCTAAAAGCCCCCCCACAAAAAGTTATTACATCAAATGGTTTTGGTTGCACTGCCACACTTTTCTGCTGGAGATTTGAGAACCTTTTGGTCCTAAAACAACCCATTCATGATGGAAGGAGACATGCAGGGCATTGTAAGACAATTAGTCCCCAAAGAATTATGGTTTCTCCACTATTTTACTCTCATCATCATCTACATATATACACTCAGAGACATCTGGGGGTCTGTTTTGGAGATGTCTGGTTCCACCTCCACTGTAAAAAATTTTTTTTTTAGAATGATCCATTTCACACGATACACTCTGAATACAAACACTTGATTGTGCGGTTGAAAATGATTGTATGTGTGTAATATGTGGATGACAGTATATATATATATATATATATGTGTGCATGTACAAGTGTAACTGCAATTGTGGGCTAATTAAATTTTCTTTCAGACTTTTTCAGACATCCTGCGGATGAAGGAGGAGTGAACTGCAGGGATAAAAATCGGCTGGGTGGATGGAGACTTTGGGGTCACAGACGTCATGTTTAAAACTTGTGGTAGGAAAAGCAACCAGGCTGAAACCTGAGTGAACAGCCTGCGCAATGAAGGATTTGTAACCGTTTCTGAGTGCATAAGAGTTTTAGAGTGAAAATGACAAATATTTGGAGAAAGAAGAAGAATGGGGACCAGAAGTTTCTCCTTGTGACCATTAAAGGACGGAACGGAAGTGCATTCATAAAGTATTCATCATAAAGGAACAAATACAGTTATGTTTGTGGAATCACCTGCCAGCCGGGGGCGGGATGCAGTATTTGACAGACCTTTCCCTGAACTGTAAATCTCACTGCACAGCTCCTGCTTAACCGAGCGTAAGCACGCTGTTATGCGAGCTGTCCTGTAGCTGAAGGAAAACTGGGGTGTGAAACGACTGCAGTTACCCAGAACTACTTCAGCCCAGGGGAAAAGGATTTAGCTGCACTTTTGGTTACACTATTTTTCAGCACTTAACTTGTTTCTTGGTTATGAACTGACTTGTTACTAATTACTCATGTTTTTTTTATGCATTTCACCCAAAATCCAGTGCCAAACTGCAACGACCAGCTGATGGAATGGATGATTTTTTTGTTGTTGTCCTGAATGGATGTGACAGCTGCTAGGTTTGTCCTCCTCACATCCTTTTGTTACGTTTAGCTGTGGACGAGTTTCTTTTTACCAGGCTGTTACTACTCCATGTTGCTGTCCCAATTGTTGTCACATTTCCCATTCAACTTTTTCTGATGACTCTGCTTTCCTGTGAGTGATATGTCAATGTTTAGGTGAAACAAACATTCCTTGTTTGATTTAGAAAGGTCTTTATTCTAACAGCTGCTCATTTGGAACACTAATACAGAATGCAGAACTTTCCGAACAGTCCTGCACCTCCACCTCCAGGGTTTCCGAGTAGGGGTGGAAACTTGGTTGGCTCTCCTTATCCACCCCACATGTCAGACCCTCAGATATCACCCAGGACCACAGAAGACTTTGCTGCCATACAGCAAGCCCATAGCATTCTTCAGAGCCATGGACAGCACATACACCTGCGTGGACAGCAGCAGTCAGGACAAGCGTCCACTATACATGGCTATGGGCCTAGACGAGGTGCTGGAGAGATCCCGCAGGCCAGTGTCCACAGTGGAAGCGGTAGCACCCTCTACCGTAAGGAGAATATGGATTATTATTTTTCAGTTAGTGGCAGAGATAGGAACCGAAGAGGAGGGACTTATGGAGCAGGATTCTGTTATCCTAACATGGACGGACACATACCTCATCAGTATAGACATGCATCTGGATCTGGATCATCCTCTGGCATGGTGTCCCCATACCCCATGGACTACAGTGCCAGTGCTGCCTCCGGAAGTGGCAGTGGTAATACCAGTGGCAGTGGTTCGTTTTCTCCCTCCCAGCAGTTCAGTTTAGCTCAGAACGCCTCGATTCAGCCAGTGTCAGGGGCAGAATTACACCAGCGCCACCACAGTCAGAAGTACCCCTCGCATCAAGGGTTACATCAAGGTCATCGAGCATATTCCCTCTCTGGACACCGAATACCTTCTCAGTTTGGCCACTACCCGTCTCTTAATGCACCAACAGCACCAGCTGGGATGTATAACTCACCACCACAAAGGTATGAGGCCAGCAGCGCTGGCAGCATGGATTCCAAAATCAATAACTCGCCCACCCACCCCAATCCAAACTCTAGTACTGCCTCAAACAACTCTGGACATCAAGAGAATGTGGGACAGCCTTACTCGTCCTCCAGCCATCCTCCCTACTCACCTCAGTCTCACCCTATTCACAAGCATGCTTCTCGGCGCACTCCTCAGCACAGTGTTGGAGGAGGCTATGATACTTCCTTGAAGATACAGCATACTGCTTCTGGGCTAGCACACACTAAAAATCCTCAGTCCTCCAGTCCTGCCGCACCTCACCAAGCCTCCCAGGACATGTCCAAATCTCCCATGCACTCACAAAACCAGCAGACTCCTATGAATCAAAACTTTAGCCCAATATCCAATCCTTCTCCTGCTCCATCTGCTGTGCACTCTCCCAGCTGCAGCTCCTCCTCCTCTCCACTCATGGGTGTTTCAGAGGGGTTGGGAAATAGTGCACCTTCCCACTGCCCTTCCTCACTGCCACCATCACATTCCTCTCTCCTAAATCCCCGCAGCAGTCACAACAATGTCAAGCAATCACATACTGTACCTCAACTTAGTCCGACTCCCAGTTCAAATAGCAGCATCAGCAGTTGTGGTAGCAGTGCGGGTAGTAAGGCAACAGGTCTAAACCCAAATGTAGTAAGCTCTGCTATGAATCAAAACCGGATTGGAGTGGGTCCTCGGAGTGGACAAAGGGAAGAAAGCTCCTCCTCCCTGTATCCACTGGACAAACTCTCACAAGACCCTGGTTTGAATAGTCTCAATGCCTTGACATCGCAAGTCGCTAATTTACCCAACACAGTGCAACACATGCTTTTAACAGACACAGTGCTGTCTCATAAAAGAGGCAGAGATGGTGCACATCAGTCTCAAACCCAGCACCCAGCTGCAAACCAGCAAAAATCTCGAAACACTGCTGGTCATATCGCACCAAATGAGGAAAGCGGTGATGTTTTGGGTTCTGAGCAGGAGGAGGCAAAGAGGGATCAGGGGGAACCACCAGAACATGACAAAATTAGACAAATGGGTCGATCAAGCGCTGAATCCAAGCCAGCTGCCTACTATCAAGCAACTCTGAGTCAGAACCAAACCCAATTGGGACAAAATCGTCATGGGCTAACGCTGCAAATGGAGAGCAGAATCACAGAGGCATCCATTAAACAATCATTCAGTCAAGTTTCAACACCTTGTTCTCAGACTAAGACCCCAGAAACCCAAACCCCGTCAACCTCTTCTCCACCCTCAGTTCCCCCCTTTGCAGAACCGAGTCCAAATGCATTTTCTTGCCCCCCTGCTCCCTCTGCCACATCATCCTCCACTTCCTCTCCTGCTCACTCAATGCGTTCAAACTGTGTAGCTGACCTTGATCTTGGTCACAATGATGATAAGAGTGGCCTGAGAGACAAAATTACCTTACGTTTAAAAGATGAAGGAAACCCAGTTGAACAGGAAGATGATTCCCATGAGGTAGAAATGGATAAGGTAAAACATACCCAGGACATTGTCAGTATAAAGGTGGAACATCCTGTCCCAAGTAAACAAAATAAAAATGAAAAAGATGACAAGAAGATCAGCTTGCAACATTTTCATAATAAACCTTTAAACACACCTGAACAGCCTAATGTTGGAGTTGTTGGTGTGATTGTTTCTGCACGTTCAGAACAAAACCCTGAAACTACTAAACAAACAGAGACCACATCTCCTCACTATGGCCCTGCTTATCACCTTGGCAAACTTGGCTATTCTGAGGACAAGCATTCCATAAACATGTTTAGGGATTCTGGGAGTCACAATGGAGAGGGAGAAATAGTGGTGGAAACATACACAGCACAATATGATGTTTCCCCTAAAACTGAATTTGGGCAGGGCATGTCCTCAAACCACTGTCATACTGGTTCTTTTAAATACAGCAATCCTGAGGTGCCATACAACCCTTGCATGGGTGCAAAGAACAAGGGACGGGCCGGACCAGGAGGTGGTGTGGGTGCAAACAGATATCAAGACTACAGTCATTCACAATACAATTTTGGTACTGTGACCAGAAAGGATGCTGGTGTTCTAGGAGTGGTGGGCAGAGGTGGTGTAGCAATTGGATCAAGAGGCCAGGATAATAGTTCTCAGATGCAGCAGCCTTATCCTAGTCTTTTGCAAGAAGTCCTTCAAGGTTATCACTTGGATCGACGCTATGGTCGCCCTGAACAAGTATCTAGTGCTCATCACCAGCCTAAAAATATGTCCCAGACCCATTATCATACCAGACTCCCCTATCGTATGATTGAAAACATGAGATCTCATGGAGTAGGACAGTCGGTCATGGCTGGTTCTAGCATTCCCCATCAACTGGCCTCAGCAAAGCCACACACTCAAAACCAGAGTCAGGGACCAGATCATGAGATGGGACAGAACCTTCTTCATTCCTCTTGGGACTCTGAAGTGCAAAGGCCAAAATGTGATCATGGAATGTCTTCAGAGAAGGGTGCAACAAATATGTCTCCCGGCTATTCCACCCATATGCAGCAGTCTTCGGATCCTTCTGCAGGAACCCCTCCTAAGCACATTAACTTAGCAGACTATTCCTTGCCTCACAGGAAACCCCCAAGTCTAGCTTCTCCACCTTCTGCTGTTCAGCAATTGCTTTTACAGGAAGCTGACTCATTGACCCCGAATGCAGAAACCCTAAATCAGACCCAATCTCAGATGTCCTCATCCTCAGGAAGGCGCTCAGTAATCTGTGATGTCTCTCCATCTCGTCGCACCACTCCAGAGAGAGAGAGGGGAACTTCTGGACCTTCTGTCATTCAGCAACCCCTCTCATGCTCTGTGCTGAGTGAGCAAGGGTGCAGTAAGGAGAATGTAAAAGATAAGAAACAGCAAGAAACAGAAGATGTTTCTAAGATAAAAGTGAACCCCAGTGATCCTGCAAGACCAACTGCAGATGTACACAGTGCTGTGCTAGCTAAGGAAGAGCCTGGTAAGACTGTACATGCACCCACGGATGTGAATTCAGTTGCAGTGTATAGACACAGTGGAAGCAAAGGGAGCACTGAACCTCCAGTCAACCCTTCATACCACTCTCAGCAACATCTATCCTCTGATTCCCGGACATCACCGGCCAGACGCAAGACATTTTCACAGGCAGCTGATGGATCTGGTTTTTCCACTTATGGTTTTGGTGATACAGTAGATAGGTCTAAAATGAATACTCATCCATCTCATAATCCCTTTCATGCATTATCATCTGCAAGTCACATACCACCATCAGCTAACAAACTGCAAGCGTACCCGCACTCGTTCTCTCTTCAGCATCCACAGAGCATGGATGACCGATTTGATTGGTCTGCGAACAGTTACAGACCTAAAGATCTTCCTGTCCACCACAACTCTGCCCAGAATTCTGACCAAAAATGTAAAATGCAGTCTCCTCCTGAGGGTTTGCCCAGTCAGCATCAATTATCCAGACAACACTCTTATCCCGGCTCTCAATTTGAAACTGGCTCGCAATATGACATGAAAATGTGGGAATCCTTTGGTGAAAGAGAAGGAGCTGGAAGCCAGCACTCTGGAGTCCCCCATGAGTCTGCTGGCTCACAGACGGCACCAACTAGTGGCCCTCCACCTCTGGAGGTGGATGTCTCACGAAAAATTCTGGGAGAATCAACTAAATCATTCCACCCCCCTGTAGTTGCCAGTGTTGTTGGTTCAGGTGGCAGTAATGTGACCCCAGGAACTCACCAAGGACATCGCCCTACCAAAACTGGAGGTTCAGCCGAAACTAACCCATTAATGATGAGAAGGAGGGTACGGTCCTTTATTTCTCCAATTCCTGCCAAGAGGCAGCATCAGGATTTTTCCAGTCAGAGGAGTGGATCCTCTTATCATTCTCCGGTACCACATACTGAATCTAGACAACTAGGTGAAAATGATACAACCAGTGCAGACCCTCGTCCCAAATTAGCTTCTCCCAGCACACCCATTACTAACTCGCCCCCACAAGGGAAGACAAAGATTTTGCCACCAAGAAAAGGAAGGGGCTTAAAACTAGAAGCAATAGTGCAGAAAATTACCCCAAGCAAAAAATCCAGTTACAATAATAGCCATGCAGATGCTGATTACCCTGATGTGTCACACTACAGCTCCGATATGCCTGATCCAGAGATTGGTGCACCTTTCTCAAGCGCATCTCACCGAGAAGGTGGCTGTTTACCTTACCTTGATGAAGCTCACTCTTTAGATGATATTTTGCCCTACAGAGCAGAAGATGCATATTCTTGTGATTCTCAAGTTCTTAAACAGAGTGCAGCTGGCTCTACCAGTGGAAGCCTAAGAAACATGCCAACAGATTTTGACTTTGGATTAGGCACAGCTGGTTCTGGTGCAGGGCCTGGAACAGGTGAGAGTGATAAGGATGACTTTACCTTATTAGGTCCCCTGCCCCCACCTCCTCCGTTACCTCGCCCTGTTCAAGCCTCACCTCCTCCATCCTCATCTGCACTCTCTGATATACAGCAATTCACCAGTACCTACCAACAGTTGGAGACAAGAAGAGGGGAGCAATCTGCTGCTAACCTACTAAGACAGAAACTTCAAGAGAGTGGAATGGGTTTCGATGATTATGGCGGAGGGGATTTCTATGGAGCAACTCCACCCCATAGCCAAAGCCCAGGACACCATCATCTCCCCAGAGGTTCACACTTGGGCTCTACCAGGATGACAGCCTCAGACTCCAAAACATCTGAGTCCATCGTGCCCAAAGGATATTTCCCATCAGGAAAAAAGAAGGGAAGACCAGTAGGAAGTGTCAACAAACAGAAACGTGCACAAGGTCAAGTCCAAAATCCCACAGCTATGCCTGCAGCCCCTCAGACCCCCCCTGCGGCTGGTTCTGCTGCTGTTGCTACTCCACAGAGTGCCCCAAACCCCAGTACTGGGGGAGATTCAGTCACAGCTTCAACACTACCTGATGAGAAACCCTGTCCTTCTGTGGATCTTACAGCCCCGACCCAACCAGTGAATGAAGATATTGAAGGTGAGGAGAAGCAGCTGGAATCAGATGCAAAGTCTGTGAAACACAGGCAGAAAAAGGGGAAAGAAGGGAATGAAAGGACCAGCTCAGGGGGCAGGCAGTTCCGTCGGAGAAGAGGATTGGTGCCTAAAGAAGAGCTGGATCCTCTAGCTAGTGGCGGAGGAAGCGCAGGCCTAAGTGGGGTTATACAAGACACCAGAAAAAATGTTTTCTCTCCATACATACATGTAGAAAGGAAAATAGCTGAAATTGGTGCTGTGTGTACCATTGTCAATTCTGAGGAAGAGAAAACAAAAGGAGGTGGTAAAGGGGGCACTTCTGCTGTGGATGCCCCCTCAACCATTTCTTTGTCATCTCAGACAGTCAAAAAAGAGAGGGAGACTGAGAGGATGCAGGAAAAAGGGGTAACCGAGCAGACCGACACAGTTCAGTCAGGAAAGTCACTTCCAACCTCTGGATATGTCCTCCCAGGGCCTGTCGTATCTGAGACAGGGCATTCTGGTCGGTTCCTGTGCTGCCTGTGCCAGAAATGGGCAAATTACAAGAACCTTGGAGACCTTTATGGTCCCTTCTACCCTGCTGAATATGCTGCCAAGTTTCCGAAGAATCAACCCCAAATTCGACAGATCTTGTCAAACTCTAATACAGGACAAAGTGTTTCTTTGGTTTCAGCAGAATTACCTGCCACTGAAACACTTCATCCTCCAGATATTAAATCAGCAGTCAGTGAATTTACAGTTAATCAAACCACAAACCCAACATCTCCCATTATTACTATTGGAACTGCTTCCCCTGAAGCAGGGGAAGTCACACCATGCCTCAGTGCTAAGGTGAGTGGTGATGGCTCCAAGGCACCAGTAGAAGATTTGACCCCAGAATTGGAGCCAGTTACATTGAAACCCCCTGACCTTGAGAATGAGCTCAGCCAGAAAAGACAACTGAAGACAGAGGATCTGCAGCAACGTCCACAGCACAGAAAACTAACTTCTCATCCTCGTTTCAAAAGGAGACACAAATCCGGTGAAGATTTGCCTCGCACGATTCCAATTAACAGTAAAGCTTCGCTGCCTTTTCAACCTCCCCCACCTAGCCTGGACTCCTTGGGTCCATTGGCTCAGCTTGCTCAGCTCCCGCTAGTGCCCTTAGACCCTGAGGAGCTTTGGGTGCATGAGAGTTGCATCGTATGGACTAGTGGGATATACCTGGTCAACGGGAGATTGTATGGCCTACAAGAAGCACTAGACGGTGCCAGAGAAACTGTGAGTTTTTCTTTAGGATGGAATTATACTGTAATATACATCTTTAATTTACTAAATATTTTTTTCTTGTGTTGAGTTTTTCTGTGTCCTCTTGTTTCTTTAGAGCTGTTCTCATTGTGAGATGGCTGGTTCCACTCTGGGTTGCTACAGCAAAGGTTGCACCCTGAGGTATCATTACCTTTGTGCTCTGGAAGCAGGTGAGGTTCATGTGATTTGCTAAGACTGTACCTCATATGTTTGCTGGGATATGATTAATGTGTAGGAGATTTTACCATACAACTAATTTTGCAAAAGATGAGCGAGATGTGATGTTGGACATCGCTTTACCACTGAAAACGTAAAAGAGGTTGATTTTATTTTCTGTTCTCTCTTAAGAATGCTACCTAAACGAAGACAACTTCTCCTTGAGGTGTCCAAAGCACAAGGTGAGGTGAAACTACTGTCTAGAGCAACTGATGATTCCTTATTTCAACAGAATGTCAAAATATTATTTCTTGACAGTTTAAAAAAATAAATAAAATTGAGTTAACATTGCTTGTAATTACCAGAAAATCCAAACAATGAAGTAGAACCTGTTTCTTTTAGTAGTAGTAGGAAGGCTAATACTAGTAATAATAAAAGTAACAATAATAATAACAGCAAAAGTATAGCAATAATAATAGTAATTGTTATAATTATTACTTATTAGCATAAAAACTACTTATTATAGTGATAATAATAATAACAACCAGATTGCATTTCTGTGTGAAAATGCGTCATGTGATTGTACGGTTGCTATAAAACTATTGTTTGGAGAAACCTAAACATTGCTTTTATGGCAGTACAAATGTTTGTGTTTTAAAATAATATTCTTCTGATTCTTCAGTGCTCAGCAATTTACCTCTGAATCATCAAGGGTGCATGCTCGTAATCTGAAAGCTCTAACAGGAGAAATGACTCCCAACATGAGTGGAGTGAAAATAGTAATGAAACTTGAGAACAATGACACAGTCACACTAATAATAAAAATAAAATTTAAGAACACCACCAGTGTGTTCTGATACACTAACTGGATTTCATTTCCACAAGAAAATACAAGTGTAATTGCATGGTTGCTATGGAAACAGAGACTGTTGCTAGGTGGTTGCTATGGTATTATGAGGGGGTCACTAGCGGTTCAAAAAATGGGTGGAATAAAAATATGTATAATAGTAATAAATCTTAAGAAGGATAACAGTGCAAGAAAAACAAAGGGCATATCTGTGAGGAGCCATTTTTTCCTAAGAGGCCGTGTGAGTAGGCAACTCTGACTCGTGCCTTAGACCCTGCACAGTTGCACTGGTACTAATCAGATAAGGGGTCAAGTACAGGGGTCCTTGAGTTACGACACAGATCCCTTCCTTTCACATAGATGTAACCCAGATTTTGGTGCAAGGCGAAACGCACCCTTGCTTAAGTCAATAACTGATCCTAACACAGTTGTAAAAACAGAAAAAGGAAAAGGAAAAAGCAAAACATCCCTCACTCATACGTTGCATTCCTGTGGTTTCTTCTGCCACGCACAGCCAAGCTAGGTAATCCAAATAATCTGTAAGTATGAGGCTAACAGTGTAAGATGAGTGGGAGTGGGATTGGGCGCCGTAAACTGGAAACGTCATATATCTATACCCGAAAACCCCCAGTACTTTCAATTTCTGTGACTGAGTTGCTATTGTAATGTATGGGGAGACACAACTAATGGTCGAGTTGCCTTAAAAATGTTTGTCAGAAAAGTCTGTGACATCATGGGTAAGGTGGCAGGATGGGGACCTAACCAAAAAATTTCATAAACACACAGCAGAATCATAAACAGTCATGCCAGTTTGGTAAAAGTGTTGTTTTTGTGGTTTAATTGATAAAAATAGCATGTGACTGCGGCTGCATGTCCGTATTCAGGTGAGAGTGGTTCTCCCCATCTGGTTTCAGCCTTAAGCATAAAATGTTTGGTAAGAGATGAGTTTATGACCCTCTCCATGGTTCAGCAGTAAAACAAGGTCTTAAATGAATAGAATCAAAAACACTTGTTTTACTCCATACTTTTAAACACATAAGCAGTCTAAGTATTTATGCATATTATGTATGTTTTGCTCCTGTTTGACTTGTGTGTGTATGTGTGTGGGCGTGTGTGTGTTTTTTAGTTTCCCCCAAACAGCAGACCTGTGAAGCCCGTGGCGGCGTACCTGGAGCAGTCTGAACGCGGCTGAAGACGCACACATACACACATACCGTGGTCAGGTAGTTAAAGCCATTTCACTTTTATTGCTTTGTTTGTGTTTGTGTGTCATTGTCATGTTTGTGGTGGATCGTTTAGGTGGTGTAGCGTGGCAGTGAGAAGGTGAGGCAATATCACAACAGAGTCAGAAATGGTGTTGATGTGAGACCAGGAACAGAGACCAGGTCACAACAGTGTTGAGGTGGTGTTGAGGTGAGAGCAGTAACAGAGACCAGGTCACAACAGTGTGGAGGTGAGACCAGTAACAGAGACCAGGTCAGAACAGTGTTGAGGTGAGACCAGGTCAGAACAGTGTTGAGGTGAGACCAGGTCAGAACAGTGTGGAGGTGGTGTTGAGGTGAGACCAGTAACAGAAACCAGGTCACAACAGTGTGGAGGTGAGACCAGTAACAGAGATCAGGTCACGACAGTGTTGTGGTGGGACCTGGTCTAAGCAGTGTTGAGGTGAGACCTGGTCTAAGCAGTGTTGAGGTGAGACCTGGTCAGAACGGTGTTGAGGTGAGACCAGGCCAGAAGAGTGTTGCGGTGAGACCTGGTCAGAACGGTGTTGAGGTGAGACCAGGTCAGAACGGTGTTGAGGTGAGACCAGGTCAGAACGGTGTTGAGGTGAGACCAGGTCAGAACGGTGTTGAGGTGAG
>JBBMFX010000134.1:320493-331679 GCA_037832545.1 Rhabdalestes septentrionalis | reverse complement strand
TTAATGAGTTTTAATGTATTTCATAGGCAGCATATATTGTCAGGGTTGTCATATTTTTTAAAAGCTTAAAAAGATTCTGGGCTTTTAAAGGGAGATTCAGGGGGTTCAGTCCCCAAAGCCACCCCCAAGCTCCGCCCCTGGTTGGGTTGTTCATTTGCACTGTTCACACTGTGGGCTGTGGTGTGTTCATGAATGATAGAATGGTGACTTTCACTTCAGTCATCTGCATCCTCATTACCTGGGTCTGCCCTGATCCACAGCGCTCAACAGGGCTCGATTCTAGGACCACTTCTCTTTTATCTATATGCTGGTTCTCTTGGGGAGGTAATTGCCTCACATGGATTTTCCTACCACGATTAGACTGTCTGGCTGATATCTCACCTTGGATGGCGGCACACTACCTCAAGCTAAACCCCAGCAAGAATGTGCTCCTCTTCATCAAAGAGAGTCTTTCAGCAAGCCACGAGTTCATAATTTTTGTTACTGGGGTGGGACGAGTACTTTAATGTCCGGACTGCTCTGGACCAATATCTCCTGGTGTAAATGTCCTGTAGGGAAAGGAGAACAGACCTGCAGCAACCTTTTGCCACATGGATCACTCTTTGACGAGCTTTTTGGTCCTGAACCCAGCTATTCCCATACCATGATGTGCTGTACTGTGTGAGGATGGTCTCCACAGCACCTAAATTAAGAGAATTACTGGAGCGAAGAATTACCCCATACTTCCCCTAGTTGTCAGAGATGATACAGGTCCTGCCTTGCCTTTTTGGACTGGACCTGAATGTTAGCAGTCCATGTCAGGTCTGAGGAGATGTGGACACTGAAATATTTGCACCCTCTCCACTGGAACTCCGTTGATGATCAGAGGCGTGTGGTCTTACTGCTGTCTCCTTCTGAAGTCCATCACCAGGTCGTGCAGCTGGAGGTGGTTGTTCTAACACCACAATGCCAGGTTATTCATCTTTCCAATGTCTGCTGTCTCATCATTGTTGGGGATGAGACCAACACTACTGTGTCATCCGCAAACTTCACAATGCTGTTGGAGCCATGAGTGGCTGTTGAGTCCTAGATCTACCTATCTACCTGGCACTATGATGTTGAATGCTGAACAGAAGTCTACAAAAAGCAATCTCACATAATTACCCCATTTCTTGTCCATGTGGCTGAAAGTGGTGTGCAGGATGTGGAGAGTGTATCCTGTGTGGTTCTGTTGGGTCGTTTGGCAAACTGGAGCAGGTCTGTGGTGTTTGGGATGGAGGAGGTGATGATGTTATTCAGTAGCCTCTTGAACACCTTCATTACCACTGAAGTCAGAGCAACTGGCCATTAGTTAGTCTGGCATAAGTGTTTCTTGTTCTTGGGTACAATGGTGGATCTCTTGAAGACTTGGGGACCACAGACTTTGCTAGGGACTTGAAGGACTAGGTAATATGAAAATACTTTTATTATCATGATGAATTATGTCAAATTATGTCACAGAGAGTTTTTCAGTTGCAGGTTTTATTACAAAGAGAAAATTATTAATCCTGTTTACTTTTTACTTTGAGTTAGTGTAGTATATGAAATATGATGTGATGTAAATTAGGATCATAAGTAGATGACAGCACAAAAAACAGCATTGTTTTTTCCAAATTTCTTAATTTATTATTTACATTTTGAGTACAGTGCCCCTGAAATAGCAATGGTCACCCCCTGGCCACCCCATGTAAAAAAAATCTAGCTCTGCACCCCTGGAGGATCTGGGAAGTCCCAAAGTGGGTGTAGTACATGTTGACATCATCCAGCAGATGATGATACTGATGGTGGCCCTATACTCTGTGATGTTCTGCAGGCCTTGCCACATCTGCCCGAGGTCCACAGAAGAATAGGAGCCATCCAGCTTTTCTCTGTAGTGTCTTTTGCCTCCTGTGATGGCTTTCTTAGTCTGTACTTCGCAGCCTTGTACTCTATCGCATTGACTGATCTGGATGCAAAAGAGAGCAGCATGTATCGTATTGACTGTTGATCCAGGGCTTCTGGTTAGAACTTTCTGATTTGTGGGCACAATATTGTCAATACAAGTGCTGATATACCCAGTCACATACTCAGCATAGACCTGTATGTTGACAGAACAGTCCTCTATAGTGGCTGCGGTTTTGAACACATCCCAGTCTGTCTGCTCTCAGTCTCTGGGGTCCAGAGTTTGATGGATTCTGTGACAGAGTTTGATTGTTTCAGTCTCTGTCTGTAAGACAGGTACATGAACAGAGAGTCTGAGTCAGAAGTGGGAATGCGGTGCAGCCCTGTATGTGGCATGTATGGTACTGTAAACATGGTTGTGGTCACAGGTGGGAGTCTGCAGTCTGGTCTCCACTGTGTTTGGAGTTTAGCTGAACGGCACATTCTGGTCCTTTGTCTAAAAGACTGGTCTCTGTGAAAATAAGAGCGCAGCACTCTCTTATTTCCTGCTATGTGATCCTTGTTTTCCAGAGACTGCACTTTGGCCAGTAAGAGGCTAGGTAGCAGTGGTCACCTAACTGGGGTCTTTAGCCTAGCATGGAGTCCCCCACTCTCTGCCACACTTTCGTTTAGGCCCCCGGAGCACTTTCCTGGGGTAGGCTGGCTCACTGGGGATTGGTGCATCGGGACTTTCCCGGGAGTGGTGTCAGTGGCTATCGGGCCGGATCGTGAAGCTCCTGAGGTATAAAACAAGTACAGTTCAGACGATTATGTGAGGTAGAGGATTTGTTTACTTCCTGTCATAGGAAGTGTGCCACCAAACTGAACCATCCTGGAAAATGATGGACAAGGATGGAGACTGAAAGTTTAATTTAAATCTTTAGAAATCTTTTTAAAAGATAAATTTATTTACCACTGTCATTTTTCTTGACAAAGTATCTTTAAAATGCCTTGCAGTCTAACCCTGAGGATATAATTTCAGCAAAGTAAAATGATGTAAAACTCTCCTACATGCTTGCAGTTTGCTGCTCTTTCACGGGCTGCTCTCTGGACACCCTCCCTCTGAGGGTTTTGCCCACCCACTTGTGGAAAGAAAATATTTTAAAAGGTATTTTTGTTTCAAAGATTTTGTGTTATTCTTTTGAGTCCTGAAATGCAAGAGTGCATTTTTATGTGCATTTGAGTGTGATGACATTTTTTACACCCCAGTAGATAATTATTAGTATTTTAGTAAATATTATTGTATTATTTTGGGACAGCTTGTGACGTAGTGGATAGGGTGAGGCTTCTGATATCAGAAGGTTGTGGTTTCGAACCCCATCACTGCTAGTGGCACCACTGAGATTCCCTTGAGCAAGGTACCATCCCCAAAGACAACTCCCTGGGTGCCCCTTATTGGTGGATGGGTTAAATGCAGAGAAAGAATTTCACACTCCATACTGTGTGCTGTGATGTGGTGTCTTCATATCTGACTATAAACTTTACATCTTTTTAAAATTATTTTGGTTCTATATGACATAAGAACACCAAATAAAGCTTACTATAATGTCTGACACCTTGAGCATCAACACAGACTGGGAATATACACTTCCATATATACAGTTGTTTGGTGGTATAACAATGATTTACCATTTGTTGTGCTACTGGCATGGATCCGCTCCTGTTTAAGGGCTCAAAGGGTGTGGTACTTCCAGGTGAAAAATGAAATGTCTAAGTGAGAAGCTTTGATAAATAATGCTTTGGTTAATTGTATAACTAAAAAATGCCACACAGGTAACAGCAGAAAATGATGGAGAGAAATCATTTAAGGCAGACTAACAGTTCTATGCAGTGAAAAAGACTCAATGTTGAACAAAGACAAATAATTTTTATAATTGCACAGACTTTTGTGGACCCTGCTGAAATTCAGTTGGCACTTGAACATGGAAGATATTTTTGTAGTGTAAGAAATTAATGCCTTATATTTAATTGAAATGGTCTTAACTAGTGTTGTCAAAAGACCCGGTACTTTGGTACTAAAAAAATGTAAATGTTACGGTACCAGGTTTTCGGAAGTACCGGTAGTACCGAGCACCTGGTCAACTCAGTTCTTGCTGCGCTATCAGTTGCATCTTCTTCGTAAAAGTACAGAGACATGGCGAGTGGCGGTGCTCCGCTGCTATGAATCCGCTCGTTGAAAAGAAAGAAGGAAAGAGCCACATGTGGAAGTATTTTGTTTTTGCGGCCGATGATTAAGGGCAACATCACTGATCACCAGAATCCCTTACCTTATAAAACGCCTCAAAGACCGTCACCCAGACTTAATGAAAGAATTAAAGCAGATAAGGTTTTATTTTATTTTATATTTAGAGCTTTTGTTACAAAAAATATACCCTTGAAATAAACGGATTGAAGTAAACACTGCTATTTGCTTAGTTAATCGTTAGCATAAGTGCGGCTAATGCTAACGCGAGTAGCAGGATAGTTTAAAACAGGAGATATTAGTGTGGTATTTTTACACACCAGAGGCTTTTAAATGATCTGTGTAGCCAGAATATGTGTGTTAAAGAACAAATGTATGGTTAATGTTTGAATCTTTAAAATCGTTCCATCAGAAAAGCAGTTCTAGGTTAAGAAAAATGGTTTTACACTTTGATTTAATAAAAGTCCAGTCAAATACAGTCCTGTATAGTTTGGTAAGGCTTTACAATAAGATATCATTCATTTACATGACTTCATATATTATCTAACATCAAGTTACAATGAGTGAACATTAATTAATGTGTGTGAATGTTATTTTATACAAGCAGATAATACAATTTTTTAAATTAAGAAAAATAGCTGCTGTATACCATTTGTTTATTGTTAAGTCATGTCAAATGGATTATTTTCATTGTTTTTAATAAAAGAGTTTGTCTGTGTAAAATTGATATCATAGACTTAATATAAGTAATCGTATCTAAATTTATTGTTTGTTATTTACTGAATATAAAATTGATTTACTAAAGGATATTATATTTTCCATTTACAGCTACAGGCTGAGGACGACCATGACAGTTACAGATGCATTTCAGCAACAGAAGAAGTATGACAAAAAATCACCTGAGGCAAGAAAACTGAACTGAGCTGTTGCTGAATTTATATGTATGGATCAAGTGGCAGTTTATACAGTGGAAAAATATTCATTAATACAAATGTTTGAGTTTATAAATAAGAAGATTGTATATTCAGTTGTGGAATTAATGTATGTTATTAATAAAAATAGCTTGTTCAATTCATATATTTGTGTTTTGCTTTGGTACCAAAATTGGTACCGAGAATCGTGGATTTTCACTGGTATTGGTACCGAATACTGAAATTTTGGTACCGTGACAACACTAGTCTTGACTGATTTGACCTGTTGCTTTAACATATAGGATTGGGATTCTTTATTTCTATTAATCCATGTGAAAATATGCCCTTTAAGCTTACAGTCAACTTTGTTGGTTTTTCTTGAAATCTGCTGTCCATAGGACAGAATTAGTATTTTAAGTAAAAAAAACTTTTACTTCTAAATGTCAATTATTCTAAGATTCTGTCATAACCAGAAAATGGCAGTTGAACAAATTTGTTTTTAATTATTGTGTGATGACCCTAATTCATTTTTAAACCCTTTTGCTACTCCTGAGAGAAGTTTTATAGGTTTGAGAAATGATTATCACATGTACTGGTGAAATTTGTATAATTTCATATCAACCCAGAATTCATTTATATCACAAACGGACAACTCCATGAAGAGCTATTATTTGGAATATGTCCCTTTTTTATTCCAAATGATTTATGTCTCCATATATTTCACTTTAGAGGGTGATGGCCCTCCTACATATCCCCACATTTTATAGCAATAATAATAACAATATATTTGAATCATTTTCATTTTTCTCAATAATGGTTGTGACAGAAATATGAGAAACTTAATTTAAAAAAAAGTGAACATTCGTACAATGTCTAATGGCCCACCTGCATACAAAGGATCGCACTCTCATTCACATGCTCACTCCCACATACAAAAATACATTCGCTCCATGAAGTAAAAACATATTTCAGAATCTGGCCTGACTTTTTGAACCTATTTCTATTTTTGTTTGGACAGTGCCACAAATTTTAGGTAACTTCATCTCTTTTTGTAGCAGCTCACAATACACCACAGCATCTTCACAGATTACAATCATTTTGATGAGACCAGTGATGCGATTCAATGCATAATATTGGAGTGAATGTAGAGGGGTGTCTGCATCTTGCATTAACTTGCAGACAGTAAAGATTTGACTAGAAATTGAGGGATGCAAATTGGCTGAAGAAATCTCCAATAAAAATGGCCATAAAACCAAGTTAAAAAATAAATCTCCAAAATACTACTGTCCACAGCAACACAGACAAGAAAGGTACTGCCATGGCAGAAAACAAGATCAAAAGAAGGAAACAAAAGATATAAAAGAAACAAAGCCAGTAACAATTTGGGAAAACCAGAACTCCAGAATATGTCTTTTCTGAGTGAGTTTTCAGTGAGTTCGTCGTTGTTCCTTACAAAAAAAGTTAAAAGCCATGTCTCTGTCCCCAAAAATCATTGTAGTTCTGCATGGTCCTCTCAAGAGTTTAAGAAGTAGCTCAAGTCATCCAGCTCACAGTTATGGAAGAGAAAAGGAGGAATGCGAACCCCAAAGATTGGAAGCCATGTTCCACTGTGATGCCTGGAACATCAGTGTTCATCTCCAGGGGATTTGCTCTCTGACAGGTTGCATAGTACATAGTCGAGAAGACCACAGTTACATGATTCAGGATGGTTGCAGGATCAGAGTGAGATGAAATCTCCTGTTTTTCTTCCTCAGTCTTTAAAACCTATGAAATATGCCATTACTTTTTGTCCCTGATGTGTTCTTTCTGTTCATAAAATACAGCTCTCTCCAAAAACCTGCCATGGTCTAACAGAGATGCTAGCAAACTCAGTGACTGACCGTTCAGTTTTTCGTGCACCTTTTGCAAAATTTTGCACAATCACCGTGCAAACCATTGCCTGAAGACTCAGTCCTGCTTGGTGAGCAGATCTGTGGGGGATGTTTTTGTGGGTGGGAGGGGCCGTGGAGGGGGTGTGGGCTTGGGTTTGGGCAGGTGGGGGCTGGCAGGGCCCCCTCCTTCACTGTCGGTGTTTGTGTTGGAGGAAGATGGGGGTGGGGGAGGGGGCAGCCGGGGGAGAGACGAGGTAGCCGCAGCTAAGGGGGGAATGCGCGAACAGGAGGACGAGGCAGAGCGGAGGCTCTGTATTCGCCGGCATTCCTGGCACACCCGCACATGAGTGCAGCCACGTGGCGGTCCAGGGGGGAGCAAGGGGGCTGGTGGAGCAGGAGTAGGGGTGCTGGACACGTTTGCCCCCAGAGGGTCATCCAGCAGACGCTGTGGACCTGGGCCCATGTCTGAGGAACCCCCACCTGCAACAGGTTGTCCTGACGCTGCTCCACCTAGCTGCCCTGGTCCAGCCCCACTGTAGAGCTTACCGTTACTGAGACGCATCTCACGCACAAGCCTCACTGGCCTCGAAGTGCCTAAGGGGAGGCGGGTGGGATGCCGGATGATTCCATGAGAGGAGAGGGGCCGCCTCCGCCGCAGGCGAGAGCTCTTTTTACAAGAGATAGCATTTCTGAATTCTGTCATCATCTCCTGACACACTGAAACCTAGGGACAAATGAGAAAAAGACAAAGTGAAAGGATAGATGGAATATGAAGAATAAATTGAGAAACAAAAAGGGAAATTGCTTGCTTGCACAATATAAAAACACTATGTAGCAGAGACCTGTTATTCCAGATGGTAATGAGTTAGTAATAAAAGAAATGAGTTTGGGTGTAGTGTTAAAGCTTTATAAACTTTTACAATGTTTTACAATGATAAAATGATGATCCACACTACTATTATCAGCTTTGTATCTGTTTATTTAAGATGATTTAAGAAGCTCTACATCTGTTATATGCCCAGAGAAAACCAACAAACATAAACAGACAAGCAAAACAAGAAAAGCCACTTCTGAATGTTAATAATGCTGTCTTACTGAGAAAGAGCTATTTAGATTTGAAACATAAATTAGCAATGGCACTATGTAACTGATATAGTTGAACAAGGTCCTGAAACCTGGTCCTGAAGTACTCCCTGCCCAGGGAGGAGCTTATTCATTTAATGATTACTTGTTTGAGATATGTGAGGAGCATTAATAATGATTAACTGTATTCTGTATTCCCATAGAGATGGCTTTAGAGAGATGTCTAATAAATGTCTGTTTAAAGGGGAGATTTCTCAGTATCTAAACAAAGGCATTCAAAATATTTTAAGTTCTCCAAACAACCCGTGAATCAACACAATATTCTGAAACTTTGGATTTTTTAAAATTCAATGTTAATCTGAAAAAATGAGTTATGAAACTTCTGAACTTCTGAACAGCTTACTATCTGCCATACATTTAAAAAAAACACAAAAGATGTTACGGTTCTCTAGAATGTTTTGCTTTGTTCCGACAGGCAGCTCAGATCTGAATTTTAGCGACTGATTTGAGCAGGACAAATTCTCAGCAGCTTGAATTGCAGAAACACCGTTTTTAACCTTAAATCTAAAATCACATCTGCTTTGATTGGTCTAATTTCCTACAAACATATACATGTTGTAATCTAGGACTATTATATAATCCTGCTATTATGAAACCTATGAGTGATTAAGTAAAATGGAGAGACGAAGGGGAAGGTGAAACCACAGCTAAGGAAAGGTGACATAAAAGACAGGACAAAAAGTTAAAAAATATGGAAAAAAGTATCAGAGTTCCTGAAAAAAGCAATAAAAATGATACAGTGGGAATAGACAAGAAAATCTCTGTGTTTTTCTTGTTTACACACAACCTACATTCTATAGGATTTGTAGTAAACTGCAAGAGAGTCTATCACCCTGCCACACATTCAGGCATGCCAAAACACCCACATAACGACACAGCATTCCACACCAACAATACTACACTCAGAATCGGTGGGTATGGCAACCTACTGGTGCATGTCTGTGATTTCGGCCTGGGCAGGGGTGAGGGCGTACCTCATCGGTCTCAGCCGAACGCCGTGTGGACCATATGAACTCCATGATGGCCACAAAAACAGCAATGATCAGACCACAGATCAGGACTACAAAGATCCCACCAATATTCTCCATACCCAGACCTATTGGACCAAAAAGAAGTGTCAGCAACACAGACACACACATACACACATTTTAAATTAATTCAATGATAGAACATGGGGTCATACATGCTGTATGTCTCAGTGGCATTTTGACACAATATGACACAGTGAAAAAGAGAAAATGATGTGTGAAGCCATTACATTGAGAATTAAGCATTTCTTTATAAAAAATAAATAGATAAGCCACTGTGAAAACATTTCTGTTGGTTAGCTTCTAATTTCCAAACCTCTGCCAAAAATTACTTATTGGATAAAAAATACATGTGGATATGCAAACGAGATCATCCACTTACTAACATAAGTCAAGATATGAACAATATATTAGAGAATCCTTCAGTAAAATCCAAAACACTGTATGATGCTATCTGAGATAATAGCCAAGTAAAGTCAAGTAGGCGTTTAATGTCATTTCAACCAGAAAGTGAAAGACCCCCCCCCACCCCCCCCCCCAAAAAAACAAAAAAACAAAAAACATAACAACCCTTGTGCAAACAGGACAGAATAAAGAGCTACGGAACAATAACATACAGTGCAGTCATCAAGAGCAGTAACAATAGTAGTGTGAGTGGCCACAGTATTATTACATACTGTATTCGAACACAGTCATTAAGTGTGAAAAAATGCAAAAGAATACAAATATTTAGGTAGACGGCAATAAATCATTCTGCAAATGTTGCAAGTAGCAGCAAAACGAGTAAAAATATCTACGGTATATAAATAAATAGAGGGTATTTTCAATGGCAGTTGGAGAGCAAGGTTTTCTTTCTTTATGGCAGAAAAGTGTAGTAAAGGTTTAATATGTACCATTTATGTAAATTTCAAGATTTTCAGTGACATAAGTCTGATAAACAAATCTGATAAACAGCATCATTTGTTGTGCCTTAAATCAGACGTGCTGCTGAGGGAATTTAACAACAGTTTAAATAACAAATGCTAAATATGCCATTCTTGAATTCTTCTATTCAAGATACCAAACCATTCTTGAACATTGTTACAAATAGCAATATTTAAAATGAACTTTTCCAAAGTATGCAAAATGTTTTTACTCACTGAAACTCTCGAACAGCATGGAAAGTTTTAAGCAATTGTATACGACTCCCACTTTTTAATAAATTTCTTACTGTTATCAATAAAAACAATCAAAAATCATGTTTAATAGTGTGTAATCATCAAAATGTGTAAGGACAGCAAATGGTGTTCAAATTTTGCAAATATCTGTAGCACTCTTCACCCTTAGTGGCAAAAATGTTTTTAAGATTATAGTTTGTACAAAAATGAAACAGCTTTTGTGGGAATTTGTATTTGTCTACCTATAAAGTCCATTCTAAAAAAACACACATATATTATTTCTGCAACCCCTTTTCTCCACATGGAGAGGAACAAGTACAAGTCGCCTTGAATTATTTACTTCATTAAACTTCATTAAGAACATTTTCAAACAGAAGACAATTTTGTTTCTAAGATTTTTTTGGTCTTCCTACAAAGCCTCTTCTGAAAATGTACAAAACCCTGCACATGCTGTCTTTACTATTAAAAGTTCATTTAAATAGAAATATTCTTATAGCCTGGAAACGTAAGTTAAACTTATTTTCTTTTACACTGTACAACTAAAGCTCTAGCATACTAATACTGATATGATATAATTACACATTATTATTTAGCATGAGTTAATCTGGATTCAGCCTCAGTCACATTTAATCATGCGAATGTTTCAAAGGCCTTCTAGCTCACAAGGAATGAATATGAATGATGTTCGTAAATATATGTAAGTCAAATGCATTACACGGATCAGCCTTGACACGCACACACACACACTCAGCTATTCTACCGATAGCTTCTGTTATACAACCGATTTCTCAATAGAACACACAGTTTAACACAATATAAGACAGAAACATCCTCTTAGGCTTTGTCTGCCATTTAAAAAAAATATTTTTCATTCTGACCTGATTCACACACACACACACACACACACACACACACACACACACACACACACACACACACACACACACACACACACA
>JBBMFX010000134.1:243814-274137 GCA_037832545.1 Rhabdalestes septentrionalis | reverse complement strand
TGTTCACGGCTATTTTTTATTATTATTGCTGTTGTTGTTGTTGTTGTTGTTGTTGTTGTTGTTGTTGTTGTTGTTATTATTATTATTATAATAATTATTATTATTATTAATATTATTATTATTATTATTATTACTACTATTACTACTACTACTACTACTACTACTACTACTACTACTACTACTACTACTACTACTACTAAATTATGCCTTTCCCTTCTGTGTTCAAAAATTAATCATGACTTTACACAGCTATGCACCTTCAGCCAAAAGATTGAAACCACTGGTGAAGGGCATAATATTGATTATCTCATTGCAGTGGCACCAGTCAAGGGGTGAGTTATATTAGACGGCAAGTGAACAGTCAGTTTTTGAAGGTGAGGTGTTTCAAACAGGAAAAATGGGCAGGTGTAAGAATTTGAGCCACTTTGACAAGAGCCAAATTGTGATGGTCACATCAGAGCATCTCCAAAATGACAGGTCCTGTGGCTTGGCTAATAAATAGTGAAGAATAGCACTAGGATCATGAACAAAGTTTTACTGGTCTGATGAATCAAGCTTTCTTTCCCATCATGTGGAGTGGACAGTCAGGTGCATGTGCCTCGCTTACCTAGGGAAGAGATGGAACCAAGACTAAAAAGAAGGCAATCTGATGATACTTTGAGCAATCTTCTGCTTTTAGACCTTAAGTCCTGGAATTTATGCTTTGCTGTTGTAACAATGGATATTTTTCACCGGTGGGACTAATAAAATTGAATCTTATTTTATCTAAAAGGTGATTTTGGAAAAAGTTTGGTTATTTGAGAGTGGGTTTATAAGCTCCTTGCTCCTTCTCCCTGTTTTACTCTAATTAAATAATATAAATAATAATAATAGACAGAAAAGGAGAGACCCTCAGAACACACTGATGGGCATTTCAGCAGAAACCATTTTACATTTCAACACACATTTCAAATTCAACTTTTCAGTTACTGTATTAAAGCAGTCACATATCATGTTTAGTTTATTTGGCCCAATTCTTTGGGTAAGTGAACAAAAATGCAATGATTTCCCTGAGAGACAGAATGAGAGAATTATGTGACATATGATAGATTAGCAGGAACAAATGACTGTGTGAGAACAAAGCAAGCAACACTGCAGTGACAATATGTACACACTACACGTACACACTTTGTGTGTTTTCACAGGCTGATGGACTGAGGAGCACACATTTGCTTGGCAGACTAGGCTGTCATCATGCCTCAAAATAGTTTCTCTTGCAGTCATTGATTAGTGGTCAGGTTTAAAAACATGGCAACATTCTTTTCAAACTGATCGATTTGAGTTACACTGTAAGTTTCTTTCCTTTATTGTTCGGGGCCAACTTCTCTTAATATATCAATACTGATGCAAGCAGTCTAACAAAGCAGTGGTCTTTTAGCACACAGTGCACTCTCCAAGGGGAATTTTTCTTTCTTTTTAACTCTTGGTTACTGCACATCTCTACATAGCTGTGGGTGTTTTCTCTAATTATATATTTGTTTGGGTTCAGCCTGGAGCACATGTACATGCATGAAGATCTCAAACACTTTTTTTTTTAAACGTGGCAGTCAAAAGCTGTTTGCTCATTAGCACAAATTAAGCTTGACATATGCCCTCTAATGGGTCAAAATGTGCTCAGCTACTGCATGGTCAATTCTGTAAATCCAGCAAACGGATTGCTACTGAAAGAAGAAATTGAGGCTGTAGACACTGGCCCTTCTTAAGACCTTCTTACACAATAAACCATGAGTTTAAAACAGCAATGTTGCATGCTATGTAATGGCATCAAAATCATTCATAGACTTTTCTTAAAGTGTCATTCTGGATTAAAACTAGAATATATTGTTGTTTGTTTTGTTCAGTTGTATTCTGCAAAATTATATCCCCCAGCTCCATCAGTTTGATGGTATCCATAATTCTGTAACATTTTAATTCATCAGTCTTCCCTCACCGCAAAGCCCAACACACATTATGCAAAATATGTCACACATCCACGGGGAATCCCTGTGGCCTCACTCAGTCCTGACTGCTATAGACACTGATCTTGCAGCCTTGCTACTGCTCTTACTTTGGTTTTTTTTTAAAAGAAAAAAAATTATATCAACATTAACACAAAATGTACATCTTATTAATTTTTATAACCTTTCAGCCAACAAGAGAAGTCAGGATTTAGATAGCTACTTTACTAATTTTGCAATGTAAAAAAAAGAAAGACAAGCTGTAATTTATAAAATCCATTCTTTCCATGGTAATGACAATGTGAAAAGCATTACCACAGTTATAGTAGCAACAAGATATTCAGTTTCCTAGCAGCATCATTAAGGAGTCAGCTTCCTACAGCATTCTCCAACTTTTGAGGAAAAAACAAACATTTTTTTACAGCCTGCCATCACAATCCACCATAAAGCTGTTGCAGGCTTGTTCCACCATGATAAAGAAGTTTTCCTAGTCTTAAAATTCACCTTTAAGGTATACCTTGAGAAAGGGGTTTTCTTCGTTATAAAATGTTGGTTTTGATTTGCTTTTTTGGCAATCATGTTTGCCTTTTATTCTGAGTATGCTGAATATATATGTGTGTGTGTGTGTGTGTGTGCGTGTGTGTGTGTGTGTGTGTGTGTGTGTGTGTGACGGCTGCACCGTCCCAACTGTGTAGAGCCCGTTCCCTGTCTCCTGAATGTTTGTTCTTTGTCCCTTTATTTATTTCCCCTACCAAGTGTTCATGCCCCATTTGTATCGTGTCCCGGTCCGATTGGTTTCACCTGTCTCCTGTTTGTCAGTGGTTTCACCTGTGTCTTGTTTCCTTGTCTGTATTTAAACCCCAGTGACCCTCAGGATTGCTGAGGCTGTATTTGTTGCATTGTCTGGTTGTATTTTCACTGTGTCTTGTTGCTTTGTTTCATTGTTGTATTGTCTTATTGCATGTTGCCTCTTGGTTTTGTTTTCTCCCGTGGCGCATGGTCTGCTTCACCCCCTGTGTCCGTGTCTAGTACCCTCAAAGGTCTCGAGGAGAAGCTTTTTGCCCTCAGCGTTTCTGAGGAGAAGCTTGGTGCCCTCAATGCTTCGAAGAGAAGCTTTGTGCCCTCTGCGTTTCCGAGGAGAGGCTTAATGCCTTCGACAGTTTTGAGAAGTTTAAAGCTCTCAACGGTTTCGAGGAGAGCATGTCCCTTGACGTTTTCAAGGAGAGCGTAGCCCTCGACGAGAGCCTGTTCCTGTTCTTTTGTTTGGTTTTCTTTGAGGAGCACAGGTCTTGGGTCCCTGGTCTGTATGTGATCTTCTTATGGTGTAAGTTTGCGTTTCATGAGGCTTTGTGCCCTCGGCGTTTCCGAGGATGAGGCTTCGTGCCCTCTGCGTTTCCGAGGATGAGGCTTCGTGCCCTCGGCGTTTCCGAGGATGAGGCTTCATGCCCTCAGAGAAAGTTAAGTCTTGTTTCTGTTATTTTGTTTTGTTCCCTTAAGGTTTTGGGTCTTGTGTTTTGTATGTGGTTTTTCCCCTTGGTGTGTGTGGTGTCATGTTTAATGTGTTCACGTTTCCCTGTCTGTTTTTCATGGTTCCTGTTTAAATGTATTCCATGTTTTCTCTGTTTTTCATGGTTCATGTATTCGCACCTCTGTTCACGTTTCCTTGTCTGTCCTTCATTAGTTCATGTTTAAGGGATTTGCATTTTCTGTTCATGTTTTCCCTGTCTGTTTTACAGGCCCGTGTTCCTCCGTTTTGTAGTGTGTTTTGGTTTAAGTTCTGTGATCATCTTTATTTAAGGAATGTTCTGTTTTCTGTCCCTGTCGTGCAGTCGTCATTAAAGTCATGTCTATCAATGTACCTTGGCGTCCGCCCCTTTCCCTTCCCTGAACCCAACCGTGACAGTGTGTTTCAGCTGGTCATTTTCAGATTGGGTTAAATTTTATACTGAACATTCAAGAAAGCGTCAGGATAATTTATGACCTGAATTCATGTAAATGCATGATGCACAATATTTTACAATAATTTAATTCATAAAACTAAGTATTAGAGAAGACCAATTTTCAAAAAACATTTGCACTAATATTTTATTGCAACTATATTTTGATTCCGTTTGATTCCGTCACAAGACATTATTTATTAGCCATTTTGGTGTTTGTTTCTTCCAGATCTCCCTCAACTGAACTGCACTCTCTGGTTGCTCACGCAGCAGTGATCTGGGACTCGGATCTCTTGCTGGTTCCTCAAAACTTTGAAGGGGAAGATGACGTAAAGGGTTAATTGCGTTAAAAATATTAACACAATTGTTTTTCAGTGATTAATTAATCTAATTAACATGTTAAATTCCCAGCCCTAGTTTATAGACATTCATATTCTTAAGTTTACATATACATATATGCTTATATATTTTTCAATACATTCGCCCATATTTACATTTCTAGATAATTTGTATTGTGTACCTTACTATATACTATACTGTTGTGTGGATTAGTTTTTATGCTTTTTTTTTTGGCTGCTCTTATCTTTGTTCTGTCCCCTTAATGCCATGAAGATGCTAATGTCCCACTTGTGGAACTAATAAAGTTTTATCTTATCCCTAACATAGTTAAGAAACTAAGATTTGTCCAGATACACAGAATAAGATGACATCCTCTAATGTGTGGCAAAGTAAGCCATTCCAAGTTACAACAAATTTCACGAACCCAAAGAAAATACGGCTCATACAGGGATCACACAGAGACAATCCTTTCACAGTAAAAGGTTTCAACACTTGAATAACCACTGAATGATGTCCACTCTTTAAACTCTCCTAAGTCTGAAAAAAAAAATAGTGCACATTCTTAGGCACAGTACGTCAGCAAATATAGCAGAGGAAGTACAACTGACCGAGCACGGATTACTGACCGACCAGTGAAATCAGGCTTCTGACTGCTAAGGGCCACCAGGAGACCACAAAGCTAAAGGGGGCTCATATACCCAAGACAGTTCACTGCAGATGTAAATATTAAACAGCTACTGAATGGGCACAAAACTAATGAAAAGAAATATATTACATAAAGTCATCTGTACTCAGACCCCTCATTGAATCATGGGAATTTGCCTCTGCCATTCCAGTGAGGTTTTGTCTGTAGATGATTTGTGATGGTGATGTTTTAATCCTAGACCCTGTAGGACTAATTCGGTTTTTGCATGGTTTGTTTTGGTTTTAAAGAAGAAGAGAGGAAATGTAGACGATATTTAGAAGGTAACTTACTAGACAACCTTCTATCCCTTAAAAAAAAAACTCCCTACATTTTTATGGTGAAAATGATCATTGCAATTAATCACATTTGTCTCATTATAGCTTAGAAACATACTGTGTGCAAGCAGCTGGGCTTCAGCCTGCGCTACTTTGTTTAAAGAAGAACTCTGTAAAACTCTGTAAACCTTTAATTAAGTGGAGTTAGTCATAAATCACATCAGTGCATTTGTTACAAATTAAATTTCACAATTTGTGTAAGGTTGTCTTGGTGGAAAACAAAACAAATTTGAAATATGTCGGTGCCAACATTCTTTTTGATACAACTTTATGAATCCAAACTTGATTATTAATTAATAGCAAAGCTCTATATAATAAAAAAAGTGAGATAATGATATTTATCAGTGCTGGCCAGCACTAGCCTGAATTAAGTCTGCTAATGTTTTTGAAAGCATGTCTGTGAATGAATGATTGGCTAGACAGTAGATTTCACACTTGGCCTTTCATCCTTGGCCAAGATTTATTCATCCAATTTGTTTCCCTCTCTTTCCTTGCTTCCCTCCATTCTTACTCACTCTGTCAATAATTAAGACAACAGATTTAGCATATCAGTCACTCACAATACATGTCTCCACGACAACAAGCTGCATGCCAAGTCCCAGTTGAGATCTGGCACATGTTTAGAACACATGGAAACCCAAGGCTGCTCTCACTGACTCACTCACTCTAAGCAAACATGTGGGGCTCTGAAGCTCCATATGTTGTTGCAGGATAATGTGCCAGTGAGCATGAAAAAAAAAAGAACATTATAACATCTGACCCGGCACCATCAAACCTGTCAATCCATGTGACTGACAACTAACTGCGAAATGACAGATTCCAGCTGACCTGGTTTCACACACTGGTGCTTTCATTGGCCAAAGATCAGGCGTCTTACTCTGGTATGTGCTTTGATGCAACCAAAAAATATCCATCTTGTACCTCACTCTCAACGTTAACCGATGATCAAAGAGAATGAGGGAACACACCCACACCCACACCCTCCACACACACAGATGATGACACACAGCAACACACTGCTACAGGCAGCAATCAAATCAATTTCTCCTTAAGCACAGTGAAAAGGAGGAAAGAATGCACATTAAAGAGCACAAAGGACGATGGAAATTTAGATGGTACAGTACAGAGGATGCCCACGATTACGTATGACTCATCCAGCCGAAAGGAAGGCAACTCACTTTTTTTTGTATCTTTCATCTGAGCATGCAGAGCTACACTGCTATCTTTGCATCCTCACATGGGATTTAAGTGGACTTGTGCTCAAGTGGACTTGTGACAGTGTTCACCTCATAAAACTGATTTCTTGTCGGATTGTTCTGTAGGCACTCCCTCTCTAAGCTCTAAGAGGGCCATTAAGAGAGAGAGAGCAGTGTGGAAAAAGGGTTTAGAGTCCACTGGCAAATCAAAACAATTATAGTTAGGCTTTCAATTTGAGCAATATTAGAAAAAAATCCACCCAAACCATAAGTCCAGCACCAGCTGGCATTTTTTATAACATGCAACAAGCTAATGCTAGTGTGCAGGTACGGTTTGGGCTGTAGTAGAATACACATGGATATTAGAGTCTGGTCACAGACATTTTAACTTTTCTCACAAAATTGTTTCTACCCATTGTAAACCAAACTGTGATGCCTGATATTCCGTGAATAGATTGGCTCTTGCTTGAAGTATTCATAAATAGATCAAATTGGTCCAAAAGTCAATAGAGTTCTACACAGGGGCCATGGCCCCCCTGCTCTGAACAGCCAAATATTCAAATATAATTTTTTTATCTCTCTATGTGCTGACTGGAAGAACGAAACTGACACTACGTGTGTTCTACACAGACTACTTAAAGCGCTACACACACTCGCAGACCACCCCACCCCCCCGGCATACACTGTAGTGTGCTCCCCTAAAAACACTCTGACCCCCCTCCGCCCCCCTGGTAATTTTAGTCTAGAACCGCCACTGGAGTTGTCAATACGCAATGCTGCTAAACTGACAAATCTGTAGCTCCTCTCTAACTGCTTTAACATTTTCCATATTTAAACAGTATTTGTGCCATGAAACATATTCTTGCCCCACCACATTGTATGTATATAGCTCCCAATGTCCTTTTAGACCTACAGCTGTCGAATGACATCCTGTTATGATTCTGCTGTTAGGCTGCAGAAATGTTGCACTAGAAACCACAATCATGTGCACTGCTGCACTAATTGCCACACACACAGTGTTAAAAGCTTCACTGAGCAGTATTGTGACATAGTGGTGGCACAGTTGCCTCTTCTGTTTGAATTAAGAAGGGCAGAATAAAAACAGAAGCACCACACTTAAGTAAACAATTAGAAACAACAGGCAATCATGAGCATCTTACTGTCTTGCAGAAGTGGAGAGGAACTCTTCATGATGTTAGAGTGTAGGTGATAGAGATTGCCATTTTGCCTAGCAAGTAGTTTGTAACAGAGAAAGCCCTGATTTTAGATCTCAAGAAATGTTTTTCTCCCTTTTATTCAATTATATGCCATTGCTTTCTACCACTGAACCAGAATATGTCCTGCTGTTTTGGACGAAAGAGAACATGTCTGGATTCGGCTCTGACAAATTCCCACAAGGAGCAAGGAACAGCAGTCAAACAAACCTCTCCATAGTGAACACTATAAAAAAAATCAGGCTTATGGTAATCAGCACCGCAGAGATACATAACATTCCATTTTCACTGCACATTCACCTTGTACTGCATACAGACAACCTTGCAGAACAAGCAGAATTGAGATTATTGTGGTGTTCTGTTTACAAGTCAACAACCTCACAGCATTCAGGAAAAAATATAATGCCACCAATGCTGAAGGAAAAGCCTTCTTTTTAAAAGCCTTGGTTAAACACAAAGTTGACGCAGCGCTGAATATCAGCATTAAGGTGTGAGTTCCTGAGGTGAGATGAAGGGTGGTTGCAGTGACTGACAGTGTAGTGCTTGAAGTGTTCAATTTATGCTAACTGCTGATAGCCTCATTCAAACCTGGGGTAAAGCCTTGGCATAAATGAAAAGTGTCAGTCTAGCCTCAGAGAACAAAATCTTGTCACCATCCAACATGTAATACAAGCCCCACTGCACCTTTCACATAATCTAATTAGAGTTTTTGGGTGTCCATGAACGACAGTAGTTGTGACAAGAAGCATGTTTGTTTACATGATTCATACAGGGCACACAGGGAAAATCATTTGCGTGTTGTCACTTGATGTGTGTTTTTTCACAGTTTGGCAGATTTTGACTTATACTAAGGTTTAGACTAAGGGCCTAGGGATTGCTAGAAGAACATAGAGGCATTCGGAATAGTGCTCCACATAAGAAGTCACAAATTACAACAGAATTTATGGCTAGTGGGTTTCGCTGCTAATTAACTCCATTGTGTCCAGCTATTTTGCGAAGCGCAACCATTAAAATTAGCGTCCATGTGACCTGCAGGCCATACTTGCCCTTTTTTTGCAGGCCAGCCGTGCCCTTTTTACAGACCCTTTGTCCATCAAACACATAGGGCAGCCCATTTGTGCTTATACAGAGCTCAGCAGTGGGATTATTAGAAGACCAAATGGAGTCTCTTCAATGAAAGTTTTTGTCTTGTTTGAGGATCTGGGAAGCCATGCTAAAAGATACCTAGATCCCTCGAAAGTGGGGCAAGCTCCATCCAAACAAGCACTTCAAAAGAAACAGTCGTGCCGTATGCAGCACTTGACGTTGTTCCTGCTAGTGCAGCAACCCAGATAAATAAACTCATCCCAAATCGTAAAGACCCTTAAGCCTGCCTGCCAAATAGAATCAATGCAAAAGCAACTACACACATTCATTGATCCAAACACCTTATGAATGAGATGAAGATGTGAAGTAGACTTGTTTTTTCTAACATTGTGCTTTCATATGAATAGCTCTGGGTTGTGTTATTGCTTGCTTCGTTAATTCACAAATCGGCTTTTTGTTCTGTTGCACATGCCTGGCTACCCTTTCTCAGAAGACTGAGATCATTTGGGTTTAAAGCTGAGCTCTTATCCATTGATCGTTCAAAGCAATGTAGCTGTGCTGGATTCTGACTTGATTCTACTCTATAAACATACATACACACACACACACATGCACTTGTGCACACACACACACACACGCACGCACGCACGCACACATACACATGCATATAAAACAACAATCACAATAATACTCATTGCCTGCAACATCCTCGAGCATCTGTTTGGCTACTTTTGGCCACATCTAATCCAAAGCAAACATTTTTTATTTATGCATACTTCAAAGTGACCAGCCCCAGAAACCCACAAGATTCCCTCACAATGCCCAGTGCTACGTCGTGCCTGCTAGGCTTGACCATGATGGACATACAAGTTTTAACACTCACACCAAAAACTAAGAGCACACTGCCTTACTGCAAACATCAACAAAAGGTTCATGACCATGAATTACTTTCTGCCCAAACCGAAAAATTCATATCATAAAACCATAGTATAAATCATAGCATAGCATATCACTGAAGCTGCATGTCTATGCATCCAAATGCGAACCATGTGAACAGAAAGAAATAAAGTAATTAATTTAACTATCATATCTACTCTAACTGAAATAGTAGCATGAAATACCAGCCACAGTCCTTGTTTCACAGCAGATAGTGGCTGGCAGAATGCCAGCATCCAGCAAATGTCTGGCTCCATGAACCCGCCCGCTCTTCATCAACAGCACCATGAAACCGATGACCAATCACAAAAAGCATCAATTATGATACAAACCCAAACAGCAGAGAAAGCAGCCGAAAGCCGTTTTCACTGTAACAGCCTTGGACACGGAGCAGAATACCACACACAGAGCTGAAGTCTGCATCAGCAGCTAATGGTCTGGCAAATGTAGCTCTGGCTTTAATACATAAAAGCAATTCCAGAACAAACCATTTTGAAATGTAATTTTTCAGGATATATATGTTGGTTAAGATTGGAGAGCAGACTGCCACCTGTTCATTTCAGTGTCTGAGAACACAGCCCAAACAAATGCCAATTAGCATTAAAGCTTAAGGTCCAGTGGCCAGAAAGAGGTCCAGCCTGAACGGAAGACATTGCCTGCCCTTGGCAAACAAGCACATTTTTAGTCAAACCTGTTGAACATTGTTCAGGCCTCTTTTGTGTAAAAATGAGAAATCAACTGCCTTTTACTGCCTTTTAGCTAAATGCCGGGAGGAGGACTATGAATCTTTCTTTCGCCTGACATCTGATCATATGATGACTTCATCTTTATGACCATATCGTTACCAGAGCTGATAGCCTATATCCTTTGAGTGAGGATAGGCCGTCACTCACAGCACAGACGCTGATGCTGGCTCAGAGAGCAACCTTCAATCATACTTTTACTGAATATACGCCATGGGCCAAACTCAGCCTGGACTAGCAATTCCATCCGTTCTTCAGCCAGGCTTCATTCTGACAGCCGATCGATGCGTTTTGATTGGGCTCCATCACGGCTCTGTCAGGCCCTGGTTTAAAGAGGGGCCGAGGCCACGGGGAAATTTGGACGCAGCTGAACATCCTTGGAATAACCTCCCCGGATTAGAGCTCACGCCCAAGGCTTGTCAGATCATGCTCCACTTTAGACCTCAGAGACACTTCACAGAGCTCGGAAACAATATGGGCCAGAGGATTTATGTACCTCTAGTCATTAACAAGACTGTATATAACCATAACTGTATGATTACCATAAACAAAGTAACTAAAGGACTTTTAGAATGAGTTTATAGTGATGAACAGTAAATCTCCCCTAAAATCTTTAACACTGAACAATAATAAGCCCTAAAATGGATAATCAGATCTTAGTTTGTAGCATATCTAACATTTGAGAATACAATTATACCAAAGTGTAGGAAGCTGAGACTCTTTTAACCTTGAAAATTCCCCTGTGGCAGAGAAGGGCTAAAAACATGAAATCATGAAACACTCATTGATATAAATAGAAAACAGGTAATTAAATGATGTACTCTTTGATGACAAACTGATGCAAGGTTAAGCAGAGGGGGCTCTTACCTCAGGTAGGGGGTAAATAACCATGAAGCAAGATGATTTAAAGATTTCTTAATGCTCTCTCTTCAATGTTATCAAAACTGGCTGCCATTTTAGCTCATTTCCCAAATCATGCACAGATTTTTCTTTTTTACTTTAAATGAGCATTGTTCTTAAAAGTATTGTTTTCCATATATCCCCATCTAATATTTTGCACCATCTTAAATGTATGCATGGTTATAATACACCAAAACATAACACAGCTCTAAATCAAAGTAGAGGACTAGCTTCAAATGTCAATTTGATGGTCACTAAATGTGCATTCATTCACGTAGATCAACTTAATTACTTTACTGCCACCACAAACATGCAGACACACACAAAGTTAAACATCAATCTGATGAAGCAAACTATGGTTAAAACTAATTTAAATGTGTTAGTATTCTAATATTTATAGAGAAGTCCTAGCGGCAGAACTTCAATGCTCCCGCCAATGATTTTCTCTAGGTTTGCATCTGCGAACAAAAGGCTCATGATGGAAATTCTAATTGGTGTGTCCAACTGCGCTCATCCTTTACATGCATTCCTCCTGTCGTCCCCCTCATCCTCTCCGACCAGGAAGCAACATTTGTCTCTACATACTCTTTGATCCTCCACAGCTAAGGCATCGAAGGGGAGGGAGGTGTTCTGGTCATGCATACATTAGATGGCAGATATTGATTTTTTTTTACTTTCTGCTCCTCTCTCCTTTACCACACCCCCATTCCATCCTATCCTTTCCACACATGGAGATGAATGGCACTCCAAGGCCAGATTAGATTAACCGGTGATTGGCTATCATAGCCTTGGGAACTGGTGGCATAATTAAAGCCAACCCACATCTCTCCACACACTCAATGAGAAGGCTGCCACTGTCTGTCAGCCAACACTCCTACAAGTAAAGGATCCTAAATGGTTCCTGGTTTGGATCAATGGTTCTATTAAAAACCTTCATCTGATATAGAAGCTATTCAAGTCATTCTGCGCATCTCCTTTATAAAAAGTGTACTTTAAAGGACAATATAAATATTACACATTTATATAATACATCTCACTATTTTAGTTAGAATATTGTGGAATTTATTCCTTAGTCCAGTTAGGATATATATAGAAACTAAGCTGGAAAAAGAGCCTAAACACTATTTTTGTGATCCCATATTTCCATATTTAACCCTATTTGGCCAACAGCAGTTCCGGCCCACCTATATATCCAAAGCGACGTACATCGGTTCTAATGTAGTCTAAATCTGTTCTTCATACCTGTAAAGCTATACTTAAAATCAACACCTGCTTTTTACAAAGTTACTGCCAGCTAAGTTATTTACACACCTTAACAAACCCTGTCAAAAGAGGTTAATACACAAATATGGACAAACAGTTAGGAGGGTAAGAGCCCTAAACACATTAATACAGTTGAATGTTTCAGCCCAGTCACTTTTTGAATGAGGCGCAATGCAGGATTGCTTTTGAAAACAAATGTTCTATACATCTTAAAACAAAACCCTTAACACTCAAAACTTATTAAGTAAAATGCTACACCCTGTGCCACATAATAAATATTACACAAATACAGTGCATAAGAAGTGATCAGATTGAATCAGAGGAAGGTTTTTGCAAATCAGTCTGGTTGATTTACCACAAGCTTCTTTCGCCCCATAAATGCATGACCAGTTTAAAAAAAAATTCTTCACATGAACCTACAATTATGTAAGGCATGATAATGTATGAGTATTTACAAAAGATATAATCCAAGCTGTTGGGATGGGGTGAACTGGGCAGTTTCATATGCTAACATGAATTCCCTTTCTTCTTCCAGAGTCAAAAATTGCTGCAGTTACAGTCAACATATTTCAAAAGCCACTAAACACAAGAAAAGTGTCCAACTGGCAGCATCTTTCAGAGAAAAAAGAAAGATAACAAACCCAGACAGCAGATGGTCCTCAGCTAGCATGCTAATATCTTGAGCTGTCAACACATTGTGTGGATAGTTATCACAAAGTAAAACACAATTCAATATGTCATTGATTTATTGTGACCTACTGCCACTCAGTTTCTTATGGGAAACTAAACACTGAACCTTTTCTCCTGCTCCACTTAGAAAACAAGGCATTCACTCTTTGTTTTTTACATCAGAATTATCACAAAAAAATGCAATCTGAAGTGAAAGTCTAAATAAGTGTTTAAACAGCAACTGATCATGGCAGATTCACAGTTTTAAAATGGAATAGAGGCAGTAAACAACAAAATTACATTATTAAATTATATTGAATATTAAATTAACATTACTCCTTCCATTCAGGATTCATGTCAGGATCTTGCTAAGTGAACCTAATTAATGCTAAGTAAAGAAAGGAGTTACTATTCAAGTTCTTTTCAACCAGACCTCTGTTACTGTTATTGTTCCATGCATGTTTCCACTGCACAATATATCAGAGCCTTTGCATCTGTCTATGTAGACACCAACAGGAACCACATATTAGGGTGTTCTTATCTGTTCTTTATCATTCCTGCAACTGAAGCGAGCAACAGTTTTATACACTTTTACCTCACAATTATATGCAGCAGAATATAAAACTTGGATGGTATTAAATAGCATTTCTTTGTATTGTAGAAAACTATTAGCATTTAGCAAAACTCTGAACAGGTGCTTTTACTTATATTTTCATATTTGTTTGAGGAAAAATATATAACAATTGTGTGATACAGTGTACATGGTCATGTAAAAAGAGAGATCAAAACAGTGTAGTATTTAGTTTCATTATATAATGGTTCCAAACACATCTTGTTCCTGGTACCCTTGTGTAAGCTGTGTGTTCAAGTCAATGGCTTTCCTGTCCTGTTACTAAGAATAGCAAAATGCATCAAAACTATTAATAGTATCAACTGAATGCTGCAGATCAGCTGATGGACATTAGGTAAACAACTGCTGGATTATTCCTTTATCTTTCTGGGAACTCTAAGAAAAGGTCTTCTCTTTTGTATTATCTGGATCTGTATTTGTTTTGGAGAATTTGCTGTGAGCTGTGAGTATAGGCTTGCTTCTCATTTTGCCGGTTTAATATTTGGACCGGATACTCGGCTGTATCACCCTCGCGTAGAACGGACAGAAAAGATAGGGGGGAGAGAGAGAGAGGGAAAGAGCAAGAGGGAGAGAACGAGAGAGAGAAAGAAAGAGAAGGGAAGCGAGAGGGGGAGAGTGTGAGCGAGAAAGAGAGTGAGAGAGCGAGAGCAATAGAGAGAGAGAGAGAGGATGGAGAAGGAGAGAAGGAGACAGAGAAACAGAGCAAGAGAGAGAGAGAGTAAGCAAGGGAGATGGAGAAAGAGAGAGGGAGAGGGAGAAGGAAAGAAGAAGACAGAAACAGAGAGAGAGACAGAGAAGGAGAGAGAGAGAGGGAGAAGGAAAGAAGTAGACAGGGAAACATAGAGAGGGAGAGAGAAAGACAAAGCACAGAAATGAGTTATAGAAATGGAGGGAGCAGTAATGGAGAATGGGAGAGAGAAAGGTAATTAAAGCGGGGAGGGGAGGGTGCATGCTGCAGTAAAAATACGTCTCGCTCCACGGAACAGCGTTGACTAAGCATTGCTCCTCTGGCTGCCTCAGAATACCTCAGCTCAGTGGAGGGCTCATTCAGCTCCATATGACCGCTTGCAAGAGTTCGAGTACTCCAATGCAGTCATAATCCCTTAAGGCCTTCTTGATAGCTAGTTGGACTGAGTCTACACGTAATGATGTCAAAGAGAGCACAAGATTACGGGGCAAGCCAGCAAGTGTCACTCCACACTTTGGAAACATCTGCATCACAAGCCATACAGCAGAATACAAACGAAAACTACAGCCTGAAAGCATTAACATTCAGACAAAGTGCCATTGTCCAAAAGGGACACTGCAGCAAGCTAGGGGAAGGTGATATGGCACAAATACATCATACATGAGACACATTATCTGATTCTTTTTGGTTTGTTTTTCTGAGCGTTGTTTAATACTGACAAAAATCCACAATTTGATTTCAGAAAATCAAACATTTTTCCCATAATCATAAATATCATGTGTTCCGACCTTATGGAAAGCGGTGTGTTTTCATCTTAATCATTTATTCAAATTAGGTTTTAACAAATACAGTACAAATACCAATTTTATTTGTGATATTCAAACAAGTACAAACACAGTGAAATGGTTTCTCTGCATTTAACCCATTCACTAAGTGAAGCAGGGGGTGCCGCCAATGAGTAGTGGGGGTTTACCGCCCAGGGAGCCGAGGGGGGAGGTGGTCCCTTGCTCAAGGGTACCTCAGCGGTGGTGCTAGCAGTTGGGATTTGAACCCCAATCCTCTGATTGCAGAGCCAACACCCTAACCACTAGGCCATCCTGCTGCTAACTGGAGCTCTATTAAATATACATTGATCTATAACCATGGCCTTATCCTCATTGAATATAGCTTCACTTACTACAAGCTCAATTATTGTTTAAGCCATTCAGAGTCTGAATGAAGTGCTTTCATACATATAGTATTTTACTGCAAATGGCTCAAGCTTTGCCATTATATAGAATGTTTTACGGATTATTTCTATCTTGACTTTTTTGTTGCAGATTCATAATAAAAGGGGAAGTTACTAGTGAATTCCACAGATGTTTCTACATTACTGCATACATTATTAAAATGCACCATATGACCAGAAGAATGTGGTCTAACTATTTGCACACATTTTTTGCCTAATTATTTTGGCCACATTAGCACAAAGACTTTAAACATGGCATGATCATAGAATGCCACCTGTGCCATAGGTTTACATGCTGGTATTTTAAATTAAAAATGCCTATGAGCAACAGCAGCCCAGCCACAAAAGTGTAGACCTCCAAACTCACTTCTGTGTGTAGCCTCTGTTGCAACACTTTCTCACTTGTCTCATGATACAACATCACATATAAAATGTATTAAAGAACACTTTTTTTCATGCTAGGACAACACTTCATTTTTCTAGCTTCATTTATTAGCACATCATTTCACTGCAAGTTTTTCCCCGTTGTTGCCTTAAGTTAATATGAAGTTGTCTTCTGTTGTAGCCTATAAATGAATGCTTTTATGCAATATTGTGAAACTATACTTATCATTTCTGTTTGCAAAGCAGTTGAAAAAGATGGAAAGGGCATTAGACGAGGAAAGACCCTAACCCTAACCCTAACACTAACACTAAGCCTAACCCTAACCCTAACCCTAGCCCTAACACTAAGCCTAACCCTAAACATAACCCTACCCCTAAACCTGACCCTAACCATAACAGTTACCAATTTACTCTGGCACCTGTGGTGTTACATAGTGTGCATTAAAATACATACAGTAGTGGAACATTGTTCTAGCATAAAAAAGGCCTAAAGCACGATCACAGCATTTTTAATATATTTTATGTCATGAGGGCTTCACAAATAGTTCGGACTGAGATCGGGTTGCTATATCCACAGTTTGTCTCTGTAAGAACCTCAGCCCACTATCATTATGGTCAATGCCAAGTACTGGCTGGAGTGGTGCATAGCTGCAGCTGGACAGTGGTAATGTGTTCGTGGGTTAGGTGGATAGCAGAATGCTTCCTAACGAAATGTATTTCAACAGCAAAGTTTGGTGTATGAGGGATCATGGGTTGGGTCTGTTTTTCAAGGTTTGGCCTTGGCGCCTTAGTTCCATTGGAAAGTAATATCAACATATGAAGAAATTTAACACAACACCGGGCTTTAAACTTTGTGGCCCTTTTTAGCAAAACTGTACTCATGTGGATAAAGTGAAGTTCATAAACACATGGCTTGATAACTTTGGTGTAGAGGAACTATGTCCTGTCCTTAACACAACTATGGGATACCTTGGAATACCGATTGCGAGTCAGGTCATCCTGTCTAACATCAGGACCTGACCTCACAAATGCTCTTTCAACAGAATGGGCACTAATTTCTACAGATTCACCCCAAAATCTTGTTGAAAGAATTCGCAGATGAGTTGAGGTTGTTATAGATGCAAAGAAGGCTGGGCAACTGCAAGTGAAGGTCCATGGCTTTGAAAGGGGATGTGTAATAAGCTCATACAGGTGTGATAGTCACATGACTATGTATTTTTGACCATATAGTGCATAAACAAAGTCAGTCAGAGTAGCTTGATCTGCAGCATTCTGTTTGAGAGAAACTTACAAAGGCTGAAATGGGAGCTAAGGACAAAGTGTTTAAGGATTCTACAAATTATGTCTACATTGTACATGAAATTTATATTAATGGCCTTTAAACCATCTTTAAACCATTTATAGTGGTGACGTGTCACATGGCAAAATATTCACCCCACAACAATCAATAGCCCACTTTGGATTAAACCATGTGTACACCAGTTGAACCGATTCTACACAACAGCCTGTAATTATGACACAATCTTACCGTGCTGTCAGATTTAAGTCTTAATAGTGACAAAAATGATAAATGTGTAATCACACAGGACTGCGTTCTAAATTTGTTGCCTCCTGATAGAAAAGTGACTAAAATAAACATCTTTGTTCTTGCTCACTTTTCCTTTTTTTACATTTTCATTAAGAATTGAATGTTCAGGCAGTTCCTTGTGAAGTTAGGCAGTAAACTATCAAAGGATGTGGATAAGTCTTTTTTTTTCCTTTCAATATGTTTTTTTAGAGTCCCAGGGAACTGTTTTTCCAGTAACTGCACAAAGCTGTAGCCACAAGTGAGTGATGAATGCTTTCATGTCACTGATCAAGACAAATGCAGAAAACATTGCAACAGTACAACAAGATCCAGTTATATGAATTCTAAACATAGTAAAGGCCTTATAAAACTGTTTGAACTGGGGTAAAGTCTGGACTCCAGTCCCTAAAATGAACAAGTGCCTCCATCAGAAGAATCACACCTTCACCCACTTAGAATTAAGATTTTCCCAGGTCCCAAAGAATACCATAGAAACTGTACCACTGTAACTACTAAGAAGCCATCACTTAGCATAACCTCAGCCTATTGGTCCTTGTCGAACCTAGTTAACAGAAAGGAAACAATCAAGTGCAAGAACAGTGCATAGTGAAGTGTTCTTGACTTTTTACCCCTTACTGAGACAAACATTCTATGAAGGAAAGGAGGGAAAATATCATTTCCCCTCACAACGATTAACTGTAAATAAGTGTGATTTTGCCAACTGTCTCACAAGAGCAGAATATCAATATGGCTTTTCAGTGATCAGCCAGCCGCAAGTAAGCGGCCAAACACAGACAAAGGCATAAAGAGAGACAGAGTAAGACTGTTAGGCCGGCCCTTTATATCGTTAGTTGTTATTGTGATAGGCCTTTGCCAATTACAATGTCTTCTACTACGATCAAGACAGAACAATTCTTACACAAAAGAGTTAATAAATGTTGTATATGCCTCTTGTAACTGTTGCCTAAAACACAACAGCCACATTAATACTAAATCTGTCATTTCTAAGAGCTGCACACATTAGATTTTACAGTGAAAACTGCCTTCATGATTAGTGTTCATGCAAATAACACAAGTCACTTTTTGTTTAGAATAAAAACCTTGAATGAATGAATAGCTGTATTAGAAATAAGTGGGGCTTGTCATTAACTTCATCATGTAATGAGTCACCAGTGAGCTTTTGAGAAGTCATACTACAGCCATAATATCACAATACAATTTTGATGATATCATGCAGCCCTAAGGTGTTCATTAAACTATACAGCAATACTGACTCATTGAAGTAAAGATTAAAGATGGGCCTGCACATTATTTTTGTAGGATAATCAGAAGATACTGATTCATTAGTGCTTTGTTTATACTAAGCTACAAGTAGGATGTCAACAGGTTTGAAGATAAGATGCATGAAGGATAATGGAACGAATCCAGGCATTCAGCAAAAATAAAATACCAATGTTTAGATCTTGGTTACATTGTGGTTAAAATAGCTGTGGTGAAAATAGTGCCAGCCAATCTTTAGCCAAGACATGCTTTTATTGTTTTAGAAAGCATATCACAATGTGTTGCATCATAATACTGGTTTTCTGATCGTATTATTCAACCCTAAGCTCCATAATACATTTCACAGCCTTGCAGGGTAAGAGCACAGTAATGTGTCTAACACCGAACAATTCTCTACAAGTTGGCCTCATGAAAGAGAGAAGCTGTCTGTCTTCCACCGAGTGAGTGTCCATAAATTCACATTCACTGCTGGACTGCTGCTGGTGGCGAACTACTGTCAGTCTCCTGTTACTGACAGTCAGTCCACCACAACACACACATGTACTCACAGACACAAGCACAAAGCATCAAGGACCTAATACTGGCAATGCACAGATAAACACACAGACACACACTAGTATCAGTCTGTAGCTATCTTTGGCAATTCATTCATTCATGCTTAAATACATCACTCAGCTTCTACAGTATTCTGTAGGAATATGTAGAAATACTGTCATATGCATTTATAGAATAACCCCAGCTATCACAAAGGCTTTAACCAGAGTAAATTAATGTGCACATGCACACGTGTGTGCATATGCTCTCTCTCTTTCTCCCTCTTACACACACACACACACACACACACACACACACATACACACACGCACACACATACATACAGACGCATCACAGCAGACAGGCATTAACATCACTACACAGAGGACTGGACACCATATGGAGAATGATTCACTCACACACACGCCAACACACACACACACACACAAACACACACACACAAAGGCAGAGACAGACGCTCCTACTCACAGAATGAAGCAGACGACACCAGCAGCTGATAGCAGAGGACTGGCGCGGATGCAAGCCGGCTGCGTCCCTTCGGGGATGCTGACAGACTCCAGGAATGAGGGAATAAGAGACAAATATCCGAGGATCCTTCCAAAAGGAAAAGAGGGAGGAGGGGGGTTGTTGGAGGAGGCAGGGGCAGAATACGTGGGACCTGATCTTGCGCCTTCTCAAAATCGGAATTCTGGCTTTGGAAGGATTTCCTCCTTTTTTTTTACCCCCCCCCCTCCACTCTGCCTCCTTTCTTTCCTACAGAAGGGTAGCACCGTACTTGCAGAGAGTCAGATTCCTCGCTTTGACCTCTGATACGACAACATTGCCTCTGGGTTGGAAGGAAGAAAAAAAATAGTCAAAGAAGCAGAAAATATCCTGCTGCGATAAAATAACTCAGTTCTTCCCTCGTTGTTTTTCACCCCACACTCCCTGTCTCTTCTTCTTCTTTAGGAACAGAGGGATGGAGAAAGTGATGAATAAGAGGACAGAGGGCAGGCAGCTCGACTATAAAAAAAAACAGGCTGGAAAGAACATTCTGTGTCAGCTGAATGGAGGAAAAAAGGCCTATTCTCTGTCCTCTCTCTTTCTGTCTCCGTCACTCTCTCTCTCACTGCAATGTGTGATGGTCTCCTTTGCAGTCCGTCAGGGCAGTTGGGGGGTGGGGGCGGGGGGTAGTGGCAGGGGGTAAGCGACAAAATACGAGAAGAAGAGCTAGAACAAAAAGTCAAAAACGGAGACAGACAGCATCATGATCCCTGTTCTCCATTCTTCTTTTCATCCCTGTTATCTGGCTCTTGCTCCTTCTGTCAGTTTTCTCATTCCAGTCAAAGTGTCATCCTTTGCCTCTGCTCAAAATTGCTGTGTCTACACTGCCCGTTCTCTATTTGCCTCTCACTGTAAAGAGGCACGGAGGCACCATTCTAATGGATGATATACTAATAAAGCTAAATGCTTACCTCATTTCTTAAAGTTATGTTACCCCTCCCTCTGTTCTCTGCCCCTTTCTGGAAGTGCTGCCCACCTTCTTACAGAGAATTACTCAAGTCGTATGTAAAAAAGAGAAAGAAGAAATTGTCCACATCTGTATTTTTTCTATATCTTGTCTGCTTTTCAAATATTGGCCCTTAATGAAAGCATGCTTTAAGACAAAATTTTTCTATGTTAGGAGAGATGTCCCCTCAGGCGTCCTCTCAGATTCAATCTTTAACACACCGAAACATGGCAAGATACTGTATGATGTCACAGCGTATTGGTGGGGAAAACACCACCAACCTCTGGACCTCCATATTAAACTGCCGTTGAGACAAGAAGTTTATTATCCTGTGTTGGATATGGCTCAGTTTACTAAGAGCACATGAGGAAGTCAAAGGGTTTTATTTTTGTATGACTGAACAAAGTTAGTCCTCTTGCTTTCCAAGGGATGGAATTCAAAACCGGCGGTGGTTACTCAGAGAGGAAAACTTATCCCTTGGACAATCTCTTCTTCTGGCTGTCATTCTAGAGTCTTTGTGTCACATTTAAACCTTTAATACCAAATTTAATACAGAATATTCCTATGCATCATCGTGCTCCTGTGACTGAGCTTCGTTGGCAGAAAATCAGCTGCACTCTGGTGAGGGATGCTGGGAGATTTAGCAGCTTGCGGGCAGAGGAGACGAGGCGATTCAATGGCAAAAGAATGAGCCATTACACAAAGAATGAGAACCTGTAAAGGAGAGGGGAGGGGGGAGAGAAATATATAAAGAATTTAAACAAATGCGAAAAACAAGTCCTTAAGGCAATGAAGTTTTTTTAAAGAGAGAAAAAACATCACTGAGCTGTACACGTTTCTTTGTCAGGTTGGAAAGAACATTGAAAAAATATCACATTCAAATAATAAAACTATCCCGAATTATAAAAACAACACAAAACTGGAAGAATTTCTCACTTGGTTCAGGAGAATTAGCTAATAAAGCTTTTCTAACCTGGCAACAGTTGATTCAAAAGAACAAATTTGTGATGTGGAACATGGATAGGTTAATTTAACATGAAACAAACATGATAAATGGGCAAGAGAGAAGGGATGGGGCAAGAGAGCCACTGAAATGATAGTGACTCCCCCTTTCATCTTTTCTCCACCCCTTCCCTGACATACTATTTTTACACATCGCCACAGCCTTCTAGAGAATACTCATGCCATCACTCACTGTCCACTTTATATGGCTGTGCACTCTTATATTCTTTCTTTCTCTCTGGTTAGTTTCTCTCTGTCAGATTTTCTGACACTGCAAAACTTCAGTGTTTGAAATCTTTCACATTTAGTTTCAGAATCTGAATCAAAATTGACCTCCAAAGTTGACTAAAGAGAACAAATTTGGACTTGTCTTGATTAATCAAGTAGATATTGGATAAGGCGAGCATTTTTTAAATGGAAGTTTAGCAAAATTATTCATTTAAACTAACAAAACTCCACAAACTCTCTAATGAGAGGTAGAAGTCTGAGTTTAGATGGATATAGATATTTCTAGACACAGCACAAGTGTCACTGAACCCCGAAGACTCTGCAGTGCTCCTTAATCAGCTTCAAGAACAAGCCATCCAGATAGACCAGATGGTGGCAGAGCTCACCTCCATTGGTTAACATTCATGTGTTACGCCTCTCCAAGCTCAGGCAGCTGCTCCACCAAAGCCTCCACACGACCCCACCCACATTTCATTACTGGAGGGGCACTCCACTTACTGCTGGAACTTCCTCCTGTACTACGCCTTACTCATTCATCAAGACTCTTCTCAGTCTTGACCCCCCAATGGCGGAATGAACTCCCTCTCACAGTCAGATCAGTCTCTTGTTGTTTTCAAACGTCTGCTAAAGTGCCCACCTCTTCATGGAGCACCTTGGCGACTAACCATCTCTTATTTCTCCTTACAAAAGAAAAAACCCATCCATACCTTCCTAACCATGTTTTACCTTCTTTTACAGGTGTTGTCTTGTGTCAAAATTGTTGTAGTTAGGTATCAGTGACAAGTGTTGATCAAGTGTAGTTAGGTATCAGTGACGGTGTTGATCAGGTGTACTGAGCTACTGTACCATGGGCGATTGTTGGATGTTGACTTAAATCTTGCTTTACAGGTCTTTGATACTGTTGTGGATTACTTGAGCACAGTTGTACGTTGCTCTGGATAAGGGCGTCAGCTAAATGCCTTAATGTAAATGTAAATGTAAATGTACTCCCAGCTATACTTTGCCAAAAACACTTATATACCTGAGGCATGTAAGTCTCAGTCTTCTTACAGCAGCTTATGGGCAGAGTTAGGAATGGGCCACAGGCCTCTGGAGGAGTGGCAGCTTGGATTTCCTTTATTTTCTCTACTGATGGTCTTCCACCAACCCACCAAGAGATGATCAGCCATGGGAAGCCTTCTTTGGATGAAGCAAAAAAAAACAGCCTGTTGCTGACTTTTCCATTTCAAACTGTATCCTGGTGATGGAAAATGACTGGAACTTAATGTCCAATTCCATGGTTTCTTCTCTGTTTATCTCCCACTGCCTTAGACAACTCAGTCATATTTAGCACCCTGGATGGCTGTTCAGCGATGCATCTGTTACCACACAGCACACTTCCGCTCCTGTTATCAAAACTTATACCAGTTAGTTCTGGCTCTACCCTTGTTAGATGGGATAGTCCAGCAATAGACTTGAATTTTTAATCCATACACTCATGGTCCCCCCATTGTTCTCACTTCTGTCTGAATAAACCAATACGTTTGTTCTATTTCCATGGAGAATCCGCAAGCTCATTTGCCTGTCAACATTCCCTGAGAATAATCGTAAACTCAAACTGTCTATTGATTACTGCGAAGTGAATGTTTACATTCTATCTTCTTCTGAATTTAAACCAAAAAAGTGGTCAGCCAGGAACACAGCGCCTAGGGAGCAGAGTGTGGGGATGATACCTTACTCAAGGGAAATTCAGAGATGCTTAGCAGTCTTGGGAATCAAACCCATGGCTTTCTGACTTCCTGGGGAATCAGTGTAGTCATGGTGTGGTACCCACACCCACCTCCCATGATCCCGTATACCACTGAGCAGCTCTGTGGAGCACAGTTTTAAGTAAGTGGAGTGACCTGTGGAGTGCAAACAATCTGGTTCAGTCCTGGGCAGGAGATGAATAGAAAATGGTGTTTTCCACCACTTCATGTCACTTGATGTTCCAAGTGATGCCTTGGTTAACACCCCCTCTCCCAAGCCATCATGAATGACATGTTTCACATTATGCTTAACCGAATATGTTCCCCATGTAGGGTGGATTCTGTGTGTCAAGGCCAAAAAGTGTCATTTCCATTGATCAGGGATCTTCTTTCTAGGCTATAATGTCCAGCCGACAGGAGGCCAAGGGTGTCCACAGTTGGTGAGGCATGTAGTGGTTTTTGTGTTTTGTCCAATTCTACTGGAGTTTCAGTGCAAGAGCAGCACCCTTAACCAACTTCCTTAAGGGGAAACCAAAATAGCTCATTTAGACACCTATGCCTATAAGTATTCTTTACATTGAAAGATTTATTCCCCAGTGATCCTGTCCTTAAAATGCCTGATACTAAAAAGCAGTTGACTGGTTCACTTAGCAGCACTAAAGAACAGATGTGGACTACTTAAAGCACTGATGTATGTCGCTCTGGATAAGAGCATCTGCCAAATGCCATCACTGTAACTGCAGAGGTTGATGATGCTTTGGAAGCTAGCATGCCATGACAAATTATATCCCTTTTTCAACAGCACCTTCTTTACCAGGAGGCTGTGTGCGGTACAACCATGACATTGGTAACTGCAAGCTGCTCACCATCAAAGTGACATTGGAAGTGTGGTGGCATTGGTGGGATGTGTGGGTGCTCAATAATCATCAGAACCTGGAATATATTTGGAAGCCAAATAATCATGACAGACCCAATAATATTTTTTTCAGCTTTCAATTTCTAAATTGGGTACCACACTGGGTGATGAGGTCCAAGGTCTTCCAGTAGTGCATGACTGCTCCCTACCCATGGGGCCTCTGCCGATTGCCATTACATTAATTCATGCTCAGAGAAATAATTTGTGACATAATCTGGTATCTGAAATGAAAATGTGTATTTGCCCCTTATTTAATATTTTCCTGCTTGGACCAGCAGTTAGTGGTCCCTTGGATGTGGGTGGTAGAGAAGTACATAGATAAGCCGATATGTTCCTGTCACTTGTTGGGTTATGCACCTGGAGTAGATTATACTGTCTTTGATGCACATTATATGTCAAGCCCCAAGCCATCATGGTCTCCGGAATACTTAGTCTGGGCATTCATCAACCTCTCTGCTATGAATTGTGTTTTAGTATCCTCCATCATTACGTCCACCTGTCCCACATCAACATGCTAAGCCCAGCTTAGACCAGAGTCCATGGTGTTCCCACAGTCATGCCTACTGGCCAGTTTCTCTGTCATGTCTGTGTTTATATCTGTCTTCATGTTAGTGATATGGTCCCCTAGTAGGCCTGGCCCACCTGTAGTCCTCTGGATCATGCTGTACTCTGCCACCATTGAAGTATCTCCTGGGAGTATTTATTACCCCACTTGATGTTTACAGCAGAATCCCAAAAAGCATGAACCCTTCATCACTGCTAATTTCTCAAAAGGCTGAGTAAAAACCCTCCTGAATCAGTGGTGTTTAACATGGCTGAGAGATGTTAAAAATGCATGTATGTAGAACGTTTGGTGAAAAACGTTACTGCAACATTGACTCTTCCACACTGGAATGTTATGTAAGCCTATTAGACTCAGCTGGTGTACAGAGGCCTGCTGGTGAGATCTGCGAAAGAGAGAAGGGCACTCAAGTGGCTGCCATGTTTCTAAATGTATCAATTCTCCAGCCAACATTGTGCTTCAAGCGTGCGCACACACACATACACATACATGCGCACACACACTCACACACACACAAACACACACACACACATTTACACATTGCTCTTGACATTACAGTGAGAGATGTGAGTATTTTGTTAATCATTATTAAAGCAAGTTTTGGAAGGCACAGTTTAAAAGCATCCACACATTAGGCTTTTCACTTGCCACACAATAAGCTGCAGTATTACAAACAAAAGTTAGTACGCATTGCAAAATACAGCAGTATTTTTGTGCTGCAAAAACTGCTTGAGGCATGGACACCACAAGATCTTTAAAGGTGTGCTGCAGGGTTATTATCTGGCACTAAGATTTTAGCAGTAAATCCTTTCAATCATGTTAGCAGCAATAGATCAATCTAGTTTGTACAAAATATTCCAGCTCTGAACCCAGATGGAGATCTGGGCAATTCAGAGACCACGTCAATGCCTTGAAATCTTTCAAATGTACTTCAAACCAATCTTGAATGTTTTTGCAGTGTGATATTGTCCTGCTTGAAAAGGCCACAGTCATTAGGAAATACAGTCATGAAGAGGTGTGCTTGCCTGCAATGACATTTAGGTGTGTGTCACATGTCAAAGGAACATCCATATTGTCTCCTGACATTCATGTCAGGAGACAATATTTCCCAGCAGAACACTGCCCAGAGAATCATACTGCCTCAAATGGTTTGCTTTCTTCCCATAGTGCATCTTGATCTCTTCCTCATACACTGATGTCCATATGATGCAAAAAAAATCATCCCCACCCTCTTCCATTGGTCCATGGTCTAATTCGGTGCTCATGTGCCCACTGTAGGTGCTATTGGTGGTGGACAAAGGTCAGCATGGACATTCAAACAGTTCCTACATGTGCAGTGCGGTACAGAAAAAGCAATGTACTGTATCTTTGGACACCTTTGTATCATCACCCGCATGAACCAGCATTTTCAGCTTTTTGTGGGAAAATAGCGCTTTAGTTGAATATGATTTCTACATGCATCAATAAGCCTAGGATGCTAATGACCTTGTCTCTGGTTCATTGGTTGTTCCTCATTGATACTGCTTTTAGTTAGTACTAACCTCAGCATGCAGGGAGCTTTCCCCAAGATCTGTCATATTTGAGATGCTATGACTCTATTATCTAGCAATTTAGCATTTGTAAAAGTGGCCTAGATCCCTACACTTGCCCAATTGTCTTGCTTTAAACACAGCAACTTCAAAAAGAGGCTGATCACATGTTCTATAATATATCCCACGCCTCAACAGTTGTCACTGTAACAAGACAATGTTACTCACTTCTCTTATCTGTGGTTTTAATGATATAACTGACTGGTGTACAATTTCATTTAAAAAGACCCTCGAAACAAATGATGCTGGTGGACTTCTAGATTATGCTTAACATCCAAAAAATAGTTATTTATTTATCTCAGCACATTATGTGCACTGTTTTTATAATAAAAAAAAAACATGAAGCAAAAACCCATGAACTCATTGTGAAATAATAGTGTGAGTGTGATGACAAGCCTGTTGATTCTGCTGGATCATCTATATCTATTGTGTTGACAGAAGGTGAGGCAATTTGCTGTGTTAAGTGTGTGTGGGCACACTGCTTTTGTAAAGCATGTTCCAAATGTAGAACACTTATTGCCAGAGTTACCCTGCTGTTAAATGTGTATGTTGGTGTTTACCACTCCATGAGAGGGCACTTTACACTTTACATACCCATGTGCATGTTTCAAATAAATGGTTGGTAATTCTGACAGCTGCCCAAAACTGGAATACGTCAGACGGCTTAATGTCTCAGTCAGTATTATTCATGTTGCCTACCTTTTTGCATATGACTCTTAAGATTTGGATACCTAAGTAGCACGGTACTGAAAATAATTACTTTGCCAAGTTCCGACTATTCTTTTCCCCCAATGCTTACATTCAAGATGTTAAAATAGGAAAATCAAAAATTATTTACAAACCAAGCCTCTCCTTAATATATCAGGCAGCTGACAATTTCCACCTGACTAAAAGGGGGACTTACACTACAGAATAGAGCTAAGCTGTGAAAAGTGACATGGTAATGTAAATCATGCTTCTAAAGATAAATTATATTTGATTTTAGACTTCTTCTTTTCATGCTTTTTTTGTTTGGTTGTCATTGGGAAAGTGTGTAAAGGCCTGTTTTACACACTATAATAAAGCATTTAAGAAAAATGGGTTCTGTTATAGAATGTGAATTCAACATCACAGCAGGATTTGCACCCTCCCCCCTTTCGACTGCATGCACTCTAGTTGTAAAGTTAATAACCTTCACACAGTCTCTCTCTCTCTCCTTCATACAAAAAGAGAGTAGTAACTGTAGCAGCAGTCTAGCTTTGAGCATTCATGTCAACAGCAATCAGTAGCAGTCTATATCTAACTCCCTGCCTTTAACAGCTAATACAACTACGGTTCACATGGCCATATTTCCGCAGTTACAATATTAGCACGCTGCGTGTGAGTGTAAGAATGGGGGGGAGTGGGTTTAAGTTATATGGGATTGATATGTCTGAGCCAGGTGCCTTGGTTTAGGCTGAACAATTCTATGATACACATGGTGGTTTATGACTGTTGAGGGTGGGAGGTTGTGGCGAACAGGAGTGCAAGAGAGAGGAACACGAGTGATGAGAGTAGGGGGAGAGAAAGAAAGCGGGAGTGGGTGCAAGGGAAGGGGTGTGATGGAAAGGGAGAGGAGGGGAGGGGTGAATAAAATGGCTGATGGACAACAGAAATGGGGGATTTGGAAAATCCAGCAGTGCAAACAAAGCAAGGGAGAAAAGAAACATTGGCTTGAGAAAATGAAGCTGATGCAGGGAACAATCAGGGAACGTGCCATGCTGACAAAAAAAAGGAAAAAAGGAAGAGAGAAAGGGAGAGAGATACACTTACCCATGTCTGTCCCCTATCCACCACAGCCAAGACTGAGCCGTGCCGCTCTGAGTCTACTGCGCTGGCTGGCAGAGAGAGAGAGAGAGGGAGAAGATGAGCGAGAGAGGGAGAGAGAGAAGGAGAGAAAGAGAGAGAGAGAATGGGGGGATGTGAGAGAGAGAGCGCACTCTCAGCCGATGGCAGAAATGACAGAGAGAGAGCCTAGACCAAACACCAGACAGATATAAATGATAGAAAGAGGAGGATAAAACGAAGGCAATGACTGATACACTGCCACAGCTCATCACTCTTAGATGCAAGCAGAAAAGCCAAATAACTTCCAATAATGAACTACTGATCATAAATCATGAAACAATAAATGACACTCGTCACAGACACAGCAATGACAGCACCATGGGAAGGCTCCCCAGGCAGATGATACCTCAGCGGCTGCTGACTACTTCTCCACCTCCTCGTCGTTCCCTATTCCTCCAAGGGTATCTTCTCCATTTGACTACTCACTGCTGTGAACAGCTGTGAGAAATCATCATATCCCCTTATTGTCTCCACAGAAGATTCTTGGAATTTTTGCTGGATTCCTGGACTGCACATATACCTACCTCTCATACTTTCTGTTGTTTTTATCTTGTATATCCCTTAACTGCATTGCCATACCACCCTCTGTCCAGTTCAATCAATGGCAAACCACCTCTATTCTCTGGATGCTAGAAAAAGAGAATCCCTTGCATTTTCAGTATATCCCTGTGTGTATCAGTGTGCTGTTTATTTTACAGATATCTTTACATACTGAATTTTTTTGGTAATGGCAAAGAACAGAAGATAACACTCTGTAATCAAATTAGGTTTTTTTCACAGTGAATAAACTTGGATTATTTGGTCATAGACAATCAGCAATAAAGATTAGCAGTAGACAGAAGAGTGAAGAATTAACTACGGGAAAGCCATGTTCAACCATGGCCAACCATTTTGTAAAGTTTACTGGCAACATGGCAGTGATCTCCAACAATGGTTAGTCAAGCTAACTGCTCTCACACTCCCAATTACATAAATTATGACCCAGTATCTAAGTGTTCAGAACCTTTCCAGTTCACAATATATAAAATCTCACAAAGGTAAGGCAGCATCTGTACCATTGGAGATGACTTAAGAGGTTTAGTGTCCTGTCCATGAGCATCACTTCATGGTTTGGGAACTGCTCTGTCCAACCCCGCAAAGCCTGGCAGCAAGTTTTTAGAGCTGCTAGCGAGGTAATAGCACCTGCTCATTGAGGCTGAAACCTGGGAAGTGGCCTGATTCTTGAATAGGGATGAGCCGGATACTCGGCTGAAGCGAGTATCCGGTACGGATAAAGCACTTTTGACGAGTACGAGTATCATACGAGTAATACGAGTCAATATCTGTGCTCA
>JBBMFX010000134.1:233300-243714 GCA_037832545.1 Rhabdalestes septentrionalis | reverse complement strand
CTTGGAGGTGAACCTGCTGGATGTGGAGGTCCTGGGCTGGTGTGGTTACACGTGGTCTGCAGTTGTGAGGCCGGTTGGATGTACTGCCATATTCTCTGAAATGCCTTTGGAGACGGCTTATACCTACCGTAGACCACAAACTCAGTTTTATTTTTTTTTACATTAAGTATACCATATTTCCAACTTTCAATTATTTGTTGCCTATATAATTTATTCTTAAATTATAATACATGTAACATTAACAATGACTGGTAGGCTACACAAAGAGTGGAAAAACGTATATGTTACCTAATGTAGAAGAATCCGCCTTTTTCCAATTTCTCTCTTGATACATTTGCAGTCAACTCGTTTTCCATGTGCAGTAGGGAAGGATCGGACAATCAGTCTTGAGTCATTGCAGCTTGGAGCCCATTTCTGAAACTTCTCATCACTGAGAAGCTTCTTTCTGAGGCAGCAGAACTACTGGGTTGAACAGATGTCTCTGCCGACACGCTGGCGGTAGCCTACTGGTGCTGCAGGTTCTCTGACACGGCCTCGATTGCAGTGTGGGTATTAGCGGCAGTAGAATAAATATAGGAAGTGCCATAATAAGAAAATTCCACTGTTTAAGTCCTGAGTTTATTGAAAAAAATTATGAAAATCTATTTATTTATCAAGTCTCTGCAGATTAAAGTTAATCAATGCTAACATAGCTGATAGCTTTCCAAACCTATTACTAGTATTACAAAAATGTGAAAGTAATGGAAAAAAGCCAAACACAACAAAAACAATAAACGTAAAAAAGCTAGCTTGTGATTAAAATAAAAATCTTTCGAGAGCTTTAAATTGCCATATACTAATAAAACAGTAAAATTCACTTAACCTTTGGTTTAAAGCATCTGCTTTTCCTTTTCCGTACTTTTTTCAAGGAAAAGAGTGAAACACAACATTGCAATGCTAAGAGCTGAAGCTGAATTTGTGGCTTAGTATCACAACAGAGATCATTTCAGACTGAGATCATTCAAGAGAAGTGTGATGTCTTTATGAGCCTGTCCCTTTGCCCAGGGCCCTGGTGGGAGACTTGATTGGCTTTACCATTGATGTGCATCTCAGTGTTTTTGTCACTTGGCGGTTGTCTATGCTAATCTCACCTCTAAAGCTACAGTACACGTTAATGTTGCTGGCAGCTTTGGCCAAAAGCTGTTTCTTTATTGGCTTCTGAAGGCCTCCTGCAGAAATCGCTAACAACCTATTTTGAAGTTGAAATGCCCTCATTGTCTGGCAATAAGCAAAATGCTCATAACAAACTACTGGAAAAAATACTAAATTGCACCAATAGCTTTAATTGTAAGCTAAAAAACAAACAAACAACCATCTGCCATCATTAACCAGGCCTGTGCTGTCAACCAAGGTCGCAGCACATTAAACCTGACATTGGAGCAGCCGCCCATGTGATGCACTGCCTCTCAAGCCTAGCGGCCCAAGTTGAGGTTAAACATCCTGTCTCACCTATTTACCCTCAGTCTTCCTTCAGTCTAAACAAGAATCACTCGTGCCTCTTCCCTCGCCGCTCGCTTCCTGTCACTTCCATCACATCAGTGCCAATTGTGGTGACTCAGGCTCCATAACATAGAATGCAGGAAAATGGACACAAGCAGGCAGCCAAAGCACATAGAGTTTTGGAAGAGTGACATACACGCAGTACAGACAACTCCATTCCAGATTTGCTAGAATCAGCTTTTCAGAGTAACACTGGGAAGGAAACATAAACATTAGTGCTGTTGAGTGTTTATATTAGCACAGAGTACCTCCCCTGAGGAGAGATCGCAGGGCAGATTGAAAGGGGAGGCAAATGATGATTGTAATTTGTCTGCACACCTCAAAAGGCCTATAACTGTTTCAAGTAATGCTGTTTCGCTACAGCGATGTGCTGGTAATAAACATTGAAGGAGACTCCTTGATGCCTCAGGTCTTTGTTGGCTTGTGTCATTGTCGGGTTGAAAATTCTCCTTCTCTCTTTTTCTCTGCATTGCAGACCTGGGCTTGGACACTAGCAGGGGGATAGCTAAATCCAGCGCCTGCGGCACTTTAAGGTCAGTGTGCTGGGTATTAGGAGGAGGAAAATTGACACCATTAGCTGTTGGCTGGCCCTCTAGAACAGCTGCCAACCATCCACATATAGACATAGCCATCCCATAATATTCCCTTATAATAAATAGTCTCCCTAATCGCTCAGTATCCAAGGTGATATGACTAGAGATCAGCACTTGACAAAAGCTGGCTGCAGTACTAAGCGAAGTGACACTGTTTGTAATAGAAGACATTTTGTAATTACGGTTGAAATGTGGACTTGTCCAACATATTACTATGAAATGCAACAAGGGTAGTTGACAAGGCACATAGTGGACTTACCAATATAGATTTACAAAGAAATGGCACAAATAAGGTCCTGCCAATTGACTAGCGTCTATCTTCTTGCCAAAAAAACAATTAAATGCTGATGGGTGTAACAGATTTTAGTAATCACATTTTACAGTCTTCACAGACAAAATAATGTTTACAGTCCATGCACAGAGACACTGAAAGGCAGTTCATATCATGTATACACATTCATCTTAAATAACCTTTTAGACTGAGGTGGCATTTGAATTACATTCTGCACATTCATACCCAAAGCATGCCACACATATTATCTTCTTTGTCTTTCCGTGTTTTCTTATTTCTTTATGATTGTCATCATGGGGACATGATGTAAACTTAAGAGGAGTGGGAAAACATTCTATGTTATATGCAATTTTATTATGTGCATAGCACGCTCTAATCCAGTGCAAGCTGTTTAACCACAGCTTTATTAGCCTAATGTCTATACAATCTACCCAGAAATTTTACTTTAATTTCATTGTTTCATTGCTTCCTTCAAATATTCACATTTTACATACATCATACACTTTGGTGATTTGCATTTTGATAAAAAAATAACTAAATGAAAATTGCTACATGGGGGCAATTTCTAAAGCTCATGAGAACCAATGTATACATGTATAAATAGACCATTTCCATTGAAATGAACTAAACTCCATGAACTAACCTTGCTTTGTCACTGTCTATTCATTGTTCTCTGCAACTACTCCCTCTACAGACTAATGCAGGATGGGTGCCAAGACTCCTTGCTGCTCCTCACTAACCAGAGGCTGTAGAAAAATCAAATGTGTTGGAGAAGAGACATTCTGAGCAGGATTCCAGCCTGAATCGTGAGGCATGGTCTCTGGTGCTTGGACCAACAAATCAGTGTTTACACCAGCCAGAGGTTTGGACAGTGTTCCCATCCCACCCAGCTGCTCTGCAGTGGGCGAGTCTAGTGTAGCCACATTGGGCTCATTTCCTAAGGCTAAACCATTTGTCTTGCTGTGTTTGCCCAGGCTGGAGAGGGCACAATGGCACACTGGGCACTGGAAGGGTTTTTCTCCGCTGTGGGTACGGGCATGTTCAGCCAAACATGCAAACAGCAAGAAGGTCGAGTTACACACACTGCACACAAAGGGTCGTGTGCCAGGGTGGAGACACTCATGGTCACAGAGGTGAGGGATCTGCCGAAAACATTTTCCACAATGACCGCCCTAGGAGAGAGAAACAGAAATTGGAAAGGTTGCAAAGAAGAAGAACAGATGGCCAAATAGGGAGAAATGTGGGAACAAGGGAGAAAGCATGAAAAAGGTCTATATACTGGTTACATTTTCTATCATGCATAACTTAATAAATCTTGTTTTACTCTAGGCTAAGCATTTCATTGGTTCACTCATTCACTAGCCAAGCCGCTTATCCTTAAATAAGGGTGTAAGGGGATGCTGGAGCTTATCCCAGTAGTCACTGGGCCAAAGGCAGAGAAAAGCACAGACCTAGGGGATATCTGGCATATCTAAGTATTTGAACTGAGAAAGGAAATGAGCACCCAGAAGAAAAACACGCTCACTGTGAGGTGATAGCGCTAGACATTTCCAGATTAGGTTTTTTCCCCCTCAGTCCCAATCCAAGTAATACAATATTGAGTCTACATCTGACATTTGCAGCTGCACTGTAAGTACAAACAAACCCAACGTAATTAAAATATAAGATGTTTTTGATCCCAGTGATCCCACACACTGGGCTGGGAAATATACTTGCCATCACCACCAATAATCACCTCAAACAATCTGATTCTAGATCAGCACCCCTACTGTGTTTTGTTCTTATATACGGTCCCTAATAAGGTCTTAAACCACATTTACTAGCCTGTGCCAGACTATTTCAGAATCATTTATGATCCAGAAGTATACTGCTTTTACATCTACAGCTATAAATCCACACACACACACACACACACACACACACACAAACACAAACAAAACAATCAACCACAAACCACAGCTCTTGTGGGGTGTTCCTGGTATGCAGTGACTGAACCGGTGACAGGCTCAGACTCATTGAAATGTAAAGGGAGCAAAGACTAGTCCAGGAAAGCTACTGTAGCACGAAATGCAGAAATGGTTAATGCTGGCTATGACACAGAGAACTCACAAGGGATCACAGAATAAATGGCAAGAAGAAAGCAGTCTAAAAATTTTGTATTTAAAAAGTAGTGGATAGATTGTTTAAGCTGGTTAGAAGAACATGGTTCTTCTATTCTCTATGCCTCCAGTAATGGACTTGTAAGATTAAATGAAATCTGATTTAATCTAATGAAATATTGATTGGACTACTGATAACGTGGCTCATTGCTGCTATGATAGTGGCATAAATGCAGTGCTATGGAGAAATACAGCCTTAACCCAAAACGAAATATGGCCAAAATTGTTTAATTTTAAATAGGCTTTGATTGGCTTAGCAATTATGGGCAGCAGTCACACATGGCTTCTGTCCTGAAATGGTCATTCTCCAGTGAGAATCCGAAGATGCACATTAAGTGGAGATGCAGTCGTGAAACTTTTCCCACATTGTTGGCAGTGGTGGGGACGAGGCTTTGTGTCAGTTCCGATGGCGTCAGTTTCTGGGTTCAGTGGGCCGTGGTTGAGCATGTGATCTTGCAGGGCAGAGCTGGAAGTAAAATGTTGTTTGCAAGGCAGCAAGGGGCAGCGCAGTGGCGTCTGCCCAGAATGGGACAGTCTATGAAGGTCAAGACCTTCGTGCGTCATGCAGCGATGACCACAAATTTCACAAAACAGCTTCCCTGTTACCCTATCTCCAACACAATTCCTCTTCTCAGCCACACGCAAGACAGAACAGTCTGTCTCATGACCTGAGGAGTCGCTCTGCTTGCAGAGTGGCAGGTGGACGTCCAGTGAAGTTTGATCAGGGAGCTGGTCAGAGCAGGAGGGGCAAGAAAGTGGCTGCTTTCCTGGAGAGTTTACTTCAATTACAGTGAAATATGGAAAAAGAAATATTAAAACTACTCTTTAGAATAAATACATGCAAAAATCAGGGTATTATTTGTAGTTGTGTAATTAAATTCCTTTACATTTATGTTTGAGTCATTCTCACAGAACAAGCTCTAATGTCCATTAATATGACACAGACGAACAACATTCATATAAATAAATACTGTACATGGCAGAGCAAAATATTAATTATGAAATCATGAAAGTAACTGATTACTACATTTTTTTATCTTATCCTAAAGCAAATTACTTTAGTTTTCTAATGCAATGCTTATTACTAGGTAGTTAGGTATTAATAAAGCAGTTTGGAGCTGTGCAGCAATATTTATGTCTTAATTTACTCTCTAGAAGACAGATTGTTCTGTAAAATCAGTTTATAAATATGGTCTATCACTAAAAGATTTACAGTTAAGAGCATCTATTCACCTTTGTGGCTTAATATATCATTAGCATGACATTAATCAGGTCCCCATGTTCTGTCACTCTCCCACATTTCCTTCATCACATTATAAGCTGTAATGTTGCGAGGGAATGACACCATACAATGTGCAAAATATGATTTGAGCTTCTTTACTAGTCAGCATGAAAGATAATGGCATGTCCACACAAGCTTTTTTCCTTACTATTGCTACATTGGCCTGACACCCTCTGATGTTTCATGCTGCACTAAAGTGCCTTAATAACAGTAACAAAGCAAGACAGAGAGACGACATAAATCAGTTGCTAATAGGCCAAGCAGAGAGGCAACAGCACAGCTTTCCAGATCCATCACACATAGCGAAGCAGGCCAGGCGGCACTAGGCAAGTGGTAAGACAAGCGGAGCCACAGGGCATGGGACAGCTCGATGTTTTCCGCTCTGCTATCTCTTCACTTCGTCTTTTCCTCTACCACCTCTGCGCTCAGAGTGAGTTTGCTTTGTTTTTCGGGCAAGAAAAAACTTTGTGTTTATTAATGCAATTATGCCAAAAAGCAGTGAGGTGGAGTCTAAGGTTTTTTTTTTTATCTCAATCTTCTCATTTATGTCAAATAAGGACATTTGTTTGCAGGCAGCTGTTACAGGGGTGTGGGGGCAGCTCAGCAGACAAGCAAGCAGTTGGAAAGTCATGCTTAAAGCAAATAAAAGCTGGTAGGAATATTTTGGCCGTGAACAAGAGCAGGGGATGTGTTTTACACACACAGATGCACACGCTGCAGACATACGGGGGTATAGAAAAGAATCTCCCCCTTCAAATACTTCACAACATGTTGCCTGAAATGAGAACACACAGACACACACTCACACACACACACACACACACACACACACACACACACACACCTCAAGCTATATTTATACAATGTAACTTATAACATCCAAGTGAAACACAGCAACAGTTTAAAAAAAAACGGAATCCCTGTAATTTCAGGGGTAACTATTCACCTTCTCCATCACACCACAAGCTAACTGGCTTCCACCTGTGATCAGCTGTAATCACTTTGATTCACTCAGCACAAAGACAGTTATTCCCAGCACATACCAGTGATTGGTAGTGCAACTGAAATCAAACAATCATCTAAGGGTGGCAAGATATTTTCAAAGATATCAGGCATAAAGACATAAGTCAGGAGATGGATACAAAAAACCAAAGGCTGTATCAATCACTAGTAGCACAGTAAAGTCTATAATTAAGAATTCAAAAGTATTTGGTACTTCTGGGGCCCACCCCATATCAGGCTGAACCTCCAAACTGGAAGGAAGAGCGAGGGGGAAACTGGTGAGAGAGGCTACAGAGAGGATGATGGCGACTTTAAAGCAGTTAAAGGAATTTATGGCAAACAGTGTCTGTCGTATGCATGTGACATCAAGTCTTAATTGAAATTTGGCAAAATATAATCAGATGAGTTATAATCAGATGAGATTCAATTCTTTTTTGGCCTCAACAAAAAATGGCAGGAACCCAATTCTGCTAATAATCCTAGTAGCCTAGTGGGTAAAAAATTTGCCTGTGAACATGACGACAACAAAGTAGCAGGTTCAAAACCCCACAATTTATATTATTGTGTCCATGAGCTAGACACGTAATCTTCAGTTGCTCCAGGGGAACTCTCCCTGTAACTAATGTGAGTAAGTTGCTCTGGAGAAGGACATCAGCCAAATGTAAAGCTACTGAAATCCACTAATCCAGTTCACCTTCTAACATGACAATTTCCCAAAGCACACAGCAAAAGTGACCACACAGTGTCTGAAGGAGTAAAGGCTTAATGTCTTCTGCCTAGTCAGCGTACAGACTTAAACCCTATTGAAAACCAGTGAAAAACCTTGAACATTGCAGTGCACCGACAGTCACCAGTCAATTTCACTGAGCTTTTAACAGAGGACCAAATATTGCACAGATGTGCACAGTTGGTGCAAAAATATCCCAGCAGACTTGCAGTAATTAAAGAAAAAGGTGGTTCCACAAAGTATTGACATGGTAATCCACTATCTGTCTATGCGATTCAGGGTTTTTTTTCTATTTTTTTTAAACTGTTGCTATCTTATCTTTCATTTGGAAGACAGTAGTTGCATTGAATACAGCTGTTTTTGTGCATGTGCATGTGTGTCTTCATTTGAGGCTGCAAAGTAACAAAATGTGAATGTTTTGAAGTGGGTGACTCTTTTCTATACCCACTGAGCAGACTTTGCAAAAAGAGCAGCTTTGGTTCACTTGGGTTGAGTCACACAAACAAGCATGAAGGATGTGAACTCCATTTGTGAATATAGCATGTCTCCCAAATAAACAAATAAAAATAAACCCAAAATAAGTCAGTCTTCACATTTACCCTCAGCTAAAGGCAAAATCAAACCCACATAGGAACAACACACATACATTTCCTTATTTGGTTTTCTACCTTTCGACATTCTCTGTGATGTGTTTGAGTGCATCTTGTTGTTTACAGAAACTCTATTATTTTATTTCCATCCACATCAGCCATATTGGTGTTTTGTCATCCTTCCATGAGAAAGTAATAGGTTGAATTATCTAGTGTTGTACTTAAAATTGAACAATGTTCTGATCAGGCACATGTCACCTCCCATGATGAAATGATGCTTTGCAAGTATCTCTCAATCATTTAAGTGGTTTGGGTGGTAGAACATCTGTATCTAAGCACGAAAATGTGTATTGCTCAGTGTGGACTAACCTGCAAGAGAGACAGGAACTAGAATCACCATCAGAATAATCAGGTACAGTGATAAACTGATGTTTATTCGACATTCTAATACAAACTTCAGCCTGTGATCTATTCTTCTGAATCATTGTTTCTCATATTTTCTCCCATTTTGATGAGGAATTATTAGAAGAACAAATTTCACCACAGTAGCAAAAACAGTACAAGAGTGCACATCCAGAAGCAACGATTATTTTAAAATGTATTTAGCACATGTAAACACATGTAGGCCATTCCTAATGCAACAAATTTCCCAGTGCTGTATCTGGTCATTTTTGCTGAACATCTCTCTTATAACTTTAAGTCTGCTTGCTGTTATTTTAGGGACAGAGACTGTGTGACATCACTGGCAATTTTTTCCCCTTTGCGCTTATGTGGTCAGATAAGGACGGAGTGCAACGTAATGGAAACAAAGTCAAGCAATGTGATTGGGCCTCCTCAACATCAAAGCTAATGAGACGTGTCGCCTGGGGCATTACTTCCGCTTATGCACCCTAATTTATGAGCATACGCCCAGCCTGTTGCCCGGTCATGTCTGCATGGCTGGGCTAGGGCAGGTTCCCCCTGCCAGCACTTATCTGTGTTGTCCTAATTTGTATGTGCATGTGCTTGGAGTGGGTGTACAGGTCATGCAGCATTCCACAGCTTTAAGACGCACTACACTGATCAAGAAGAGAAGTAGTGCATTCTAGGTCCTATTGCTTGCATGACTTGGCCAAAAGGGGAAAGACTCCTTCTACTATGACTGATGGGGAGTGAAGGAGAACAAATAGTAGGGTCTGACTAGTTCCAAATGATGTAGAGGCAACGTAAGTGTATAAGATTATATTTGGAGTACACTGGGGTGTGAAACACTTCAGTATTATTTTGAAAAATCTGTGCCTTATGAAGTACTGTCACACAATTTATGCTTTCACTAATATCTTGTTGTAAGTCTCAAAAGTCAGGGAATTTATATCTTTTCTCTTGCCAGTTGAGTTCCTGTTTTATTAGAACATCCAACCAAATTCCATTTTTTTTGGCCACAAATATGCTCATTTGTTTTGTGTGTTTATTACTTGATTAGCTGTCACATCACACCTGTAAATCAAATATCACCAGACAATTAAAATGGTACTGCTTTCTTTCCGAGGTATTACCTGAGTTTGAGGTACTACAAAGTACTCATCAATTAGTAATTATTAAACATTTAATAGAAATAAATATTTGGTGACAGGAAGTTTCAAGTTTTCAAGTGCCAGTCAGGTTCGAGGTATTAATTGGGTAAATACAATCAAGATATCTTGAGGCAGTTGTGGGGCAGGCCGCTGCGGGTCAGGCCGGTGTGGTGTCGCCTGGTGCAGAGCACGATGGAATGGGGCTGGTGAGGGCGCCCGTTAGGGCCCCTAGGAACCCTACCAGCCAGAACACCTCTGCAGGCAATGTGTGTGTGTCCAGGTCGGGCTCCACTGGCTCCGGGACCCCCGGTACTGGCGCCTCCGGGTCAGGACCCTCTGGATCCGGCTCTTCCGGATCTGGACCCCCCGGTACTGGCTCCTCCGGGTCTGGAATCCCTGGATCCGGCACCACCGGATCTGGAACCCCCGTACCTGCAACACACACAAACTCACACACACACACACACATGCCTCCCGGGCCTGGAACCCCTGGGCCTGGAATCACCGGGACTGGAACTTCCGGGCCTGGTTCACCCGGGTCTGGAGAACCCAGGTCTGGATCACCCGGGTCTGGATCACCCGGGTCTGGAACTTCCGGGGCACGAACCTCCAGAAGTGGGGCCTTCGGGACTGGAACCTCCGGTTCTGGCACCTCCCGAAGCCCGGAACACCCAGGT
>JBBMFX010000134.1:187212-215032 GCA_037832545.1 Rhabdalestes septentrionalis | reverse complement strand
GGAGACAGAAGATGATGTCAATTATGAGGCAGATGCAGTGATTTTTTTTTTACTTCAGGAAACCCTAGTCTCCTGAAATGTCAATGAGATGGTACAACTGGTTTAAAAATAAAAATATCCTTCTCTCAGCAAAATAAGACGCAACAAAGTGATAGGTTAATTTTTTTTTAGCTTGTTTGTTCTGCTTGGATTACTTCTTCAACACTCATTTATGAATGTTATTAGAATTCTCATCTCAACTCTTTATTATATATATCATATTGTGACAGTCTTGTCACCCTGTACAGTGAATATCTATGGCACAAACCAGTCACTCCTCTAAACCAAAGGAATTTCCCCATCCACACTATCCTATTGCACCAATAAAGAAGTAAAGTGGCAGAAGAAGGAAGAGAAGATCCTGAGAAATGCCACCTCAGCACTGGTCTCAGATCAGCGTTCCCTTGCGTAATCCTGATTCAGAATCATCCGAGACTACAGAGCTTATTCTGACTCTGGACCAGTGCTTTTTGGGCGCCTTCCAACAACACTTCAGGTAAAAAGTTTGAAGAGAAGGGAAAAAAAATAAAAACTAAAAACCAGAAAACAAAAAAAGGTCATTTTTTAGGGCAAAGCCTATGAGAAGGAAAGGAGGGAATCAAATAAAATGGAACAAAGTTGTTGGTTAGTTGTTTTTAAATATCTCTAAAAGCAAATACTTTCCTGATTTAAATTGCGGTCCTTGACCACATATTGTGCAAACACTTGATTAAAACATTTCAAAAACAGGGAGAAAAAGCAAAGAGCCTCATGCCCCCAAGCCGTCACGTTTACGTATGGTGATAGGTGAAGGGGAGGGGAGGATGAGTGAGGAAGGCCTAAGATGGAGGCCTGAGAAGAGGAGCTTCTGCTTTTTTTTCTTCTTTTTTTGCCCCAACACTTGGATAACTTGATTAGTCCATGCTGGAAATTTCACCAGAGTAAGAAGAGGATAGGAGCAAGCTTTTACAGGAAAAATATATCAGTCAGTTCCACCAGTACAACACAACAACTACAAGTGACAAAGCATAACTACAAGTTGATTCTTAGAGCGTAGTGTCTCATTTTTTCATTTTAATTCGTTCTGTTTAAGAAGGACACTACTCTCTCGATTTGAGTGTGCTGTGTTGTTTTCTGTTGTTGTTTGCGCAGTTTTGGTGGTCACTGAAGCCTCACTGAAGTGAGCTAGTCTTGGGTTTGTTGCTTTTGGATAGTTTGGTTTTGGGCCTTCATCCAAGAACGGTAACAGACAAAGCAATTTGAAACAGGTGCGTGTCCCATTCCCACGAAGACCCTCCTCCTCTCTAGTTACTTCTTTCTGTCTCAGTCTCTCAAAAATGAAAGTGCAAGCGCTTTCGTCCCGCCATTTTCGCCCACGAACAGTTTCATTTCTATACCAGGCAAAGAAATGTTGTGCAGACAGTCCAGTTGGGTGCTGCCTGAAGTGCAGCATTGAAGGGCTGTGAATCTCAGATAGGAAGTGAAACCGCGTTGTGCACTGGTGAACCGTAGACTGCCCAGCACCGTGAGGCACATACTAACAAGTGCCCCCCGATGCTTCACGGAATTTTTGTGCCAGTTGTGAATGTGTGTGAAAGTGTTTTTTTGTGTACTTGCATAAAATATATGTGAGTTGGAGTTGGTGAGTGTGTCTATCTGTCACTTTGCCAAAGAGGGATTATGTCCAACGACAAGAAAATAACAACGTAAACCAAATGGAACTTTATCCATGTTTGGTTAGAAATGCAACAAAAATCCACGTAAGTGCTCTATATTGTCGTTGAAGTTAAGCTCGCCTACTACAAACACTCCTACTTTCATCTCCGTTCTGTCTGTCTTCTCCGTCATTTCTCATCTCAGCTCCTGTGATTCGCTTATAACGCTTTTAGAATCTTCTCGCCCTCGGCCCTTCTTGTCCAATTCTAGCCCTCCTTCTTCCCTGGTCGCAGGATTGGATGGTCCAGGAGCAGAGGCGGAGTCGCACACCCCAGTAACCCCACCTGGCCCTGTGACCTCAGAACTGCCGGGTGTGGCTGTCTGCATGATCTTCTGCCTCACTTCACGAATCTTCAGCTGCAGACACACTTTGGTGGGAAAAGTGTCGGAATAACGAGCCTGGAAGGCGGCTGTGGCCTGAGCTGAAAAACAGGAGATGTAGGAACAAGAAAAACACGGTGGAAATATATTATACACCGAAGTTTAACTCAGAAGAAGTAATACAATTAATGCAATTTCTTACTTTCCAAGTACACAAACATCAAAGGGCTCCATTTGGTATGACTTACATAAAACTGTGCTTGGCATCCACTAGCGCTCCCTTATCTTATATTACCTCTACAATTTAAGCAAGATCTTTAATCAAGCCAGGCATTCTGGTCCAAAATGAAATGTAGCCTGAGAACATTCTGGCTCCATCTCAAGCCAACATACATCAAAATGTTGCTAATCTGGACATGGCTGCCTTAACCTGACTGAAAACCAGCCTGATGTATCTAATGACAATGCCTAATAAATGGGATGTTTCCTTCCTCCATAATTAAACTGTAAACAAAGAAATTCAGGGTGGTGTGTTGGGAAATGCTCCAGTTTTAAGTAGTGAAAGTTTATTTAACCCTTTCAGCCACAAAATATATCACAGAAATACAGGGAATATTGCATGGAATAGTTGTGAAAACAATACCAGAGACATTGACACAGCAGGTTTGTGATATGTGATTCAGGTTTAAGGTAGGGCCCTTTGTGATAAAATATATATTTTGTCATTATCAAGACCGAGATCTTAACATACATAATTTATATGGAAGTATTTGTTAGCAATTTCTACTTAAGGTCATAATATAATAGACGAGTATTCTATTTCAGGTATCCAAAAAGTTTAAAAACTACTTAATACTTTGATCAATTTTACATATAATGCATTGTTTTTATGGATTTTCAAACCTAACCAACATGAACAGTCTGGTCCCATTGGGTTCATACCAATACTTCAAAATATAACTGGATACCTGAAGGGAAGAAGGATCCATGCTCCTGAAAAAGCTGCATTACGAGGGCTCGGCGCTGATCCAGCGTACGACGCAGAGAGGAATATGGCACACGATCCAGTTCCCCTAAAATGTCCTCTGTCTCTCCAGCTGAGAGAGGAGATAGGGCTGTTAATAAATGGCATATCTGTATAGATATATATTTATGCTTTAATGCAAAATGACCAAATGCCAAACTAATGAAGCTGTAATTTTATAAAAATGCATTAAGAGAAGGAGTTACAGAGCATTAAACTTCTGCAGTTCTGACATGCTGTTCTGTTGACAGGACGATAAATATTAGTCATGCATGTGATGATCCATAATCTGCCCAAGTTCAGCTTGGTTCAGCAGGTAATAGACATATTTAAATGCCCCGAGTGTGGATAGGGTTGTAGTTATTAAAAAGTTTAAAAAAAAGAAAAGAAAAAAAAAGTTGGGGTTGGGTTCAAGACATTGATTAACGAATGTTGTTGTGGGTAGGATTGGGTTAATCGGCTCTCATAACAGGTTGGGTGGGTGTGGGTCATTATAAAACCCTGACCCACACATCATTAGCCTATATCGGCCCTTTTAAAAATGAGTCACAGCGGCCCTTCAGACAGTCAACTCTCAACACAAAGGCATAGGAAAAAACATGAACCATCAGTTTTAAGTGGCAAAGATGAGCAAATTCTCAAATTAAAATTTGCAATTATTTATTTATTGATATGCAGAACATGATATGAAAAGGTCAAAATTATCAAAGCATATTGTTTGTGTTGCAAACTTCCAATTTACATAGGGGAAGGAAAATATAGTACGCCTCTTACTGGAAACCAATTGAGACACAACACTTTTTGGATTTTATCTGTGTGTGTGTGTGTGTGTGTGTGTGTGTGTGTGTGTGTGTGTGTGTGTGTGTAAGAGAGAGCGCGCGCGAGAGAGAGAGAGAGAGAGAATTCATACCTGTTCTGTCAAAGGTGAATATTTCTCCTTCACACTTGGCGGCACTCTTGGGCGTGTTGGGTTCTGAGCTGCAGCTGGACAAGCGTCTGCTTTTCCTCCTTGGAGAACTGGGGTCATCAACAGAATCTAGATCTGACCAAGAGACACATTGTCAAGGTACCTTTTTCAATAATACCTTTATCACCACAATGAAACATAATTACATTTAGCATTAAGGTAATCTATTTACATTTCTATAGGTCCAATCATCAATAATTTTGTGACAAAATGCAAACAGCAGCTGGTGTGAAAAGAATGCAGACAGTAAACTTTCTTCCAACAGTCTGTTTTCATAATCCTTCTTGTGCTGCTGGTTAAAAACAGCAGAAAACAGGGGCAAGGCAAAAACTGTTGGAGGGCTGAACTGATTCTCCATGACCTGGCCAAACAAGCAGCAACATGATTCCAAAAAACCAAAGCTTCTGTGTATGCGTCTGCTAATCTGCTTGTTACTTCTGTTTGTACACTCTGAACGCAAAACCAAAATGGCTGACCCCAAACACACAAACACACACACCTGTGGAATTCCGCCTTTTCTTGCGGTAACTGCCCAGTATGGCTCTGGGCGAGGTGGTCAGACTTTGCAGGTTGGGTGAAGGCAGAACATCCTCTGGCTTGAACTCCGGCAGCTCAGCGAGACGCTCCTCAAAGTACGTGCCTGACAGCACTCTTTACAGGGAGAGAATAATTTCAACAGTGTTTCAGTTTTAAAACACTTCAGAGATAAAAAGAGGTTCAACTTTTTTTGCAACACTGCAGTTTAGGGTGGAATTATAAGGCCCTTTTAATGCTCTTATTAAGCTTTATCTATCAACAGATGCTCATTACTACCACTTTACTAAACAGTCACTACATTATGAAGAACACTTCCGTATATGATAATCTTGTGCAAAATGCTAACTTTATCATATTTATCATCTTCAATGTATTTTCATTTGATACAGAAGAAAAAGCTCTAAAAATGACCCAAGATGGCAGGACACTAAGTCACCATCTTGAATTCACAGGGACTTATGTTTTATGTTCAACATTCTAGAAACAGAGGTTAGCAACATGCTTACTTTCCACTGTGATCATATCCTCACATTGACTGGAAAAAAAGGGTGGCGGCGTGTGTGTTTACATCAACACTGACTTGTGTCTGAACGCTAAGAGCACTATCAATACTAATGAACTGACCAAACTTTATGGTCTTATTTTCATCAGAGATTTGAAGCACATTCTCCCTAAATTCCATCAATAAGTGTGTTACCTAAGGAGAGGGGTCAGAATACTGGACGGTGTGTACACAAACATCACCGGACTGAGCCTCGGACCATTCAGCCACTTAACGGTAGTCATATCAGTACTATTTGCTGATTTTTTTACTTAAAAAACTGAAACAAACTGAGAGCAGAATAACAACACTTCAACCCTAAACTTAACCCTAATCTAAAAAAGTTGGACTCACAACAATACTTTGGATCGTTTGGCAGCTTCTGCCATTGTCACTCCATCAGTGCAAACTCTCTCGTTTGGTGTGTGTGTGCGAGCTCTCTCATGTTGTGCATGTGCAAGCGCTTTCGTGTGGTGCTAGTGCGAGCTCTCCAGCACTGATAGGAGAACCGTTAACATTAGAGCTTATCGATACTTCAGCCATTTATAATTAGGCACAGGGACCAAATTAAGTACTGGGTTTCGGTACCCATCCCTATTCAGAGCTCACTGACTGAGACATGTTGAGAGGGGATGCAACCCATGGATCTACCGTCCAGGAGGAGTAACCGGGGTCGCTGACTGGCTACAACAATAAGTGCATCGGTCACATTACTACCTCCAAGACCATCGCCACACACTGACCAGAAGCTATGGATGACTGCAGAGGTGCACATGCTTCTGAGAACTTTTAACACTGCCTTCAGGTCTGGTGATAAATTAGGGCCATCCTATCCTGGGCTATCATTGTAGAAAAACATGTGCAGTCACCGAAAATCCACAGCCAATTCAAGCACACTGTAGATTCACAACACATGTGACAGGTTATACGGGCCATCACCAAATACAGGAGATCTGTTTCTGCTTCCATGGTGAGACTTCCCTACTTTCAGATGCACTGAATCACTTCTACAGGTCTGAAGAACAAAATGACATATCAGTGAGGAAGACCACCCTGCACGCAGCAACCCAGTGCTCTGTCTGACCATAGCTGAAGTGAGGAAACCTCTTCTTAGAGATAACCAACAGACAGTTGCCATACCAGACAATATGCTTAGTCGTGTACTCAGAGGATGTGCAGACCAGCTGGTAGATGTTCTCAAAGACATCTTCAATATCTCTCTAAGCACCACAATCATCCCTGTGCCAAAGAAGTCATCAGTGTCCTGCCTAAATTACTTTTGTCCTGTGGCACTAATGCAACATGTGCTTTGAGAGGATAATCCTGAGGCACATAAAATCACAGCTGTCCCCCTTAATCAACCCCCAGTAATTTGCGTATCATCCCAGTCACTCTACTGGGGACGCCATCACCACCACCCTTCGCCTGGCCGACATCCACCTGGACAAATAGGACACTTATGCGAGAATATTGATGTCAGTTCAGCATTTAATGCCATCATTCCTCTGCATCTGATAGGGAAGGGGAGATCGCTGGACCTGAACAGCACACTCTGCAGCTGGATCCTGGATTTACTAATAGGGAGACAGTTACAGTTCACAGTGCCATCCCATGACCCAGTGCAGCAATGCACATCTATTACCTTATCGTTTGCTAATAACACAACCTTGGTGGGTTTGATCAGCAGGAGGAATGAGGTAGCCTACATAGATGAGGTGCAACTGCTAACAGATTGGTGCAGAGTCAAGGCTCTGTCTCTGAATGTGAAAAAAAAACAAACGAGTTGGTTTTTGACTTCAGGAGGACACAACGTGATCACGCTCTACTAAACTTCAACTGCTCCTCAGGAGAGAGGATGGTTGAGAGGACCAACAGGGTCTTTCTCCCCTGTCACAGACATTTACATCAAGTGCTGCATCCGCAAAGTCACCTGCATTGTGGATAACCCCACACACTCCCTCACACACTTATCTTCCATCCGGCAAAAGGTTCCATAGCATACAGGCCTCCACTGCCAGAATGGGAAGTTTCTTCCCACAGGTTATCAGACCCCTCAATCAAAACTGAATCACAAACTGTACTCGACCCCACCCACCCTCACCACACACACACACACACACACACACACACACACACACACACACACACACACACACACACACACACACACACACACTCACATCGCTGAACTGAACTTCTTCTCCTAACTCAATTCATGCACACACTGAAATTCTCTCCTTAAACAAACAAGTTACACCACAACTGCCGCTGTAAATATTATTCAGTGTACTGAACATTCTCTGTCTTGCTGCTGCTATTATTTGCACAATTATTATTTACTTCCATCTTCCTCTATTCTGCATTTTTGCACACCCAACAACTCTGTCATACATTATCTGTCATAATACTGTATTCATTCAAACATCTACTGCACTTGTTGTTTTGTCTTGTTAGTTTGTAGCTCATATTTTTCTTGCACTTTCTTTCCTGCTCTATTTGTGCTTTGTGTCTGGACTTATTCAGTCTTGTGTTTACTGGTTTTGTGTTGCACTACAGTCCAGAAGGAGCGTTGTGTCATTTCACTGTGCCCTGTGTGTATTGCTGAAATGACAATAAACCTACTTGACTAATGCTAAGATATTTTTGAGAAACTGTGTCTGGACTAGCTCCGCAATAGCAACAATCTTCAGACCAGTGAACACCAAGTAATACATGAATGAGGAACATAGTGATTTGTTTTCAAATAGCCAATGGTAGAGGTTGTTTTTTGTTTATTGAGAACACTTCTGATATGACAGGATACATTGTTGAAAGTCTAGCATAACATCCAGTCAATTGTTTCAGTACTCCCTGGACGCCACTGCACTTTGCATCACTGCAATGTTATTTAATTGCTAAATCAGTCACTTATTAGAAACAAATTAATATAATAGCAGAGAACCACCAGGTGATTTGTGGTCACACACTTCAAGCAGAGTTATCAACTACTAGAGATGTCATCAAATCCTAAACATGACAACTGAATTTAAGATTGCACTGATTTATGGACTTACTACATTGTGGATCGGTTTCCTGGATAGCAATTAAGCCTAGTCCTGGATTGCGTAGTGCTATGAATAGAGATTTTCCATTGAAAAGGAAAGGGTAGTCCAAGACTAGGCTTAATCCCTGTCTGGGAAACCAACCCTGTGTGTTGATGACAAATTATGTGCTACATGCTGGTGTGAACAAGACTGATTTGACTGTTGGTTTGTCTGCCACTCACTTGTCCATGGGGTCAGTAGTGCTCTTGAGAGGTGGGGGACGAGACTTGGCCTTCTTGGTTGCAGGAGGGTCACTTTGCGGTGGTGGTGGAGGCAGCTCCAACCCAGACGCATCCTTCCATTCAGCCTGAAGGAGGGGGAGAGAAGCAGAGAGGAAAAGAAACAAAGAAGGAATAGCGGGTAATAAAAACAATATTTTACTGTTAGCCTGATAAATATGTTAATAGGTATTGTCTCTACTAAAACCTCTAAAATGTTGAACAATTGTATGCAAAGATTGACATTTTTTATTGATTCCTAACAATGTATTATTTTCCCTTTCAACTCCAAAGTTTAAAAGAAAATAAGAGATAAAAATTTTATAAAACAACTGCCTGGACATGATCCTGATATTCCGAAGAACACTGTGAAGTGGGAGAAATGAGTGAAACAGGCTGTAAATCTGTCGCATTTTTCATTAATCTTGCTGGGTGTCCATGTCGCAAGGTTATAAAGAAGGTCTTATTTACTCTATACTGGGTGTGTATCCAGGAAATGCCAGCCTGGTCAGTGGTATTAATGAATGAACCAATCTACGGATGACAGGCAAACAGATGAGTTAGCTTGATAGCTCAGTTTTGGCTGCTGCATTATTTTTTGCTGAGGTGTTTTGCTTTTGCTTGCTATGTTTTGTCTTTTAACTTAAACATAGTCTGTGGGGAAATACAGTTTTGGATAGGAAAGCAAACATAATATTGGGAGTGCCCAATATACACTGAAATATGAGAACTTTACAAAATAAATAAGTCATTTATTGTGTATTGGAAGGTTTTGACAGAATGCACATTGTACTAGTACACTGTGTGCCCACAAGAACAAGATTAACCTACTTGGAACGATTAATTTAAGTTCCCTGCTACACTAATTTATCTCCTGTTCCTTCTTACCTAGGTAATCTTTGCAAATGTTGTAGTAAACATATCATTAAGCTTACAATCTTCCGTACTTTTGAAAATTTGACTGCAGTTTAATTCAACCGTGCAAAATGTAAATCTATATGATTTTGGAATGTATCTGCTTAAAGATCCACTGAACTGAAATATCCACACTGGTTAAATCTGTTCTCATAACCATATTAATATGGTGTGATGTTAATTCACACCAGCAATAGGCTAATATACTGAAAACCTTTATGCACTACAGAATGCGTTTCTAGGGCCATATTTAAATTAAATAATTTAAATTAGAATTTACTAAATAATGTTCAAACTGAAGATCACATATTACATTTCTACAGTTGTAGCAAGTTTCTGTACTATGACTACTTTTTGATTTATTGATGATTTATTGATGATGATTAATGATGGAGATGTTTCTATTTCTTTACAATCTCATGGTCAGGAAATCTGTTCTAATGGCCAGAATCACAACACAGTTTTGTGTACATCTACAAGAGCTTCTATGCATAATTGATTTCTTTAACAACAAGAAATATAAAAGCAAATAACATCTCAAAGGATGCAATCTTTCTGAATTATAAAGGTTATTACAAAAATTACATAACATGAAACATAAAAGAGAATTCAAATGGGCTGTTTCTGCAACTTCATTTCCATATATGTACCATATGGACTAGGGAGAGAAGGGTATATTTTAAATCTTTAAAAATATTTATGTTATACATTCCATATTTAAAAAATGCTAGGAAAATAAATGTCTTTCCTGATATATAAACACTAAAAAGATCACTCATGGTATATATTTGCCACAAAAATGCTATTTTATATGTCCTGACAGCACATGGTAATTCAGTTTATGACAATAAATGGTAATTCAGTTATATATGGTAATTCAGTTTATGACAATAAATGGTAATTCAGTTATATATGGTAATTCAGTTTATGACAATAAATTTTACTGCAATTTTTTTCTCACCTCTCTAACGTGTTCCTCCGTCAAGTCATTTTCGGAGACCTGGCCCTTGGAGGCTCCCTCTGCTCCTCGCTCTCTTCCTGGTCTTTCTATCCTCAAAGAGCCCCCAACTCCACCCTCTGTCTCACTCTCATGCTCCATCCTGCTCTCCTTCTTTCCGTCTTTCTCGTTCCCATGCTGACCTGCAGGGACATGCTTGACTTGACTTTTCACCTTCTGAGGTATTTTGGAGGTTCCTGGTCCATTTCCTATTAGAGTTTAAACAAAGCTTGGTTATAACAATAAATTAATGTATAAAACATTGACACATGTATTTACTTTCACTGACTATGCAGATTACTAACTATTCTAGTGTTGTGTTGAATCAAGTAGTGAGTAACAAGCATAAAGGTATTAAATAAAAGCAAACAAGTGGAACACAAAAATACTAAAGGTTTAAAAACCCAGGTCAAAAATATTTTACAAGACTGAATGTGTGCTGTTTGTATCGATACGTTATGAATTTACCTGGATGTGAATGTGAGGTCGGACTAGATGCCAGTGAAGATTCTGCCACATCAATGAATGTGGCCTGACTCGCTGTGTTTGACATCACTTCTCTCTGTGCTTCTGTCTCTTGTCCTTTAGGGCTTTCCATTTTCATAGTAACATGTTCCTGCTTTGACTGTAAATCTAAGTGAGTCTGAGGCTGTGAGTGGATGCCTGATGCTATGGATATCTTAATATGAGGCGACGAGGGGGATGTAGGAATCGACGTGGAACTGGTCACACTTGGCATGGTTGTCATGGAAACCACTCCCGTCGCCAAGGTGACGCTGGGGGTGGGGTAAATGTTTGTGACTAGCTGGCGAGCGGGTCCTGAGGCCGAGGCAGGCTGCGAGGGATAGCTGGGTGGTGGAACCGGAGCCAGAAGGGGAGGCTGGCCTGAGGGAGAGATCAGGTAATGAGGACCTCACATAGACCAACGAGCAACTTCATTAGGTATAACATCTGTGTAAATAGGCTACATTTTATCAGCATAACTATTAAGGTGCACTTCTTAGTTTACAATTACTCACTGCAGTCCAATGGTTTCTGTGCGTTATATCCCTCTCTTTACCCTGTTCATCAATGGTCAAGACTCTTCCAGGACCAAGAAGATATTATTTTAGCGGTAGATCATTCTTTGACATGTCATAGAATGTTTGTGTGTGTGTGTTTGTGTGTTGCACAGAGTAGATCACAAACAGTACTGCTGCTGGAAGTTCTACTACTTCAGTGGCCAACAAGTATCTCCAGCCATCAGTTTCGTGTATCCAGAAACTGACCACAGATGAAGGCTTTGAAGGGTTACAATTTGACTGCCACAAACTGTGCAGCATCAAATGAACTTTCATCAGTATCTGTACATCTACAAGGTACATGTACAACATCCTCCTAGGGTAGGCAGGATATGTCTTTAAACATTTGTGTATATACGCAAGGTTTACTAATAAGCTCTAAAAACATGATGTCAGTTTTAGGTTTGCCTTAATAAATATGCAATTTGGGCCATTTCTTTCAATGATACAGGGCAAAAAAAAAGTTGTGCTTCCCTCCAATGATAATTTCTTTAAATAAATAAACAAAGAAAGAAAGCTAAACAGCTAAACGGGTGAAATGAGTGAATGCATGATAAACCAACATGTAATCACCTAATGGATGGGAAATGGAGGAAACCCTTGAGAAAATGGAAGTATATAAAATGTTAAATAATAGACTTCAAGTTTAGAATGCACACAAATATCTTAGACCAGGACTTCCTAAACATGCCGGGAGTCAGAAGATGAATCTCTGTACTGAAATAAGACATCTCATCCATTTGGACTAATCTGAAAGCGCAATTTTACTACCACATTTTTAGTGAGAATGTGGAATTAATAGCACTAGATTGATGACAACTGTTATTATTTAGATGCAGTCTGTTCTGATCTTATCTTCAGTATCAACATGATAGTAGATTTTATTAATAATGTGCATGAAATTACATCTTAATAAGTGTTCTGATCCATGTTGCAGGCAAGAATATTGAATGCAGCTCTGTGGTCTGATCACCATGCATACTGAACACAGATGTTTCACAATAAAACAATCAGTCATGATTTTGTTGGCCCAACACAATTCTATTTGAATTTGGTGGCACGCAGCATAAAATTTATTTTGTTGTTGAGGGTTTTCTAGATGTTTCCATCACAGTTTATGAGATACTGTATTACTGCACTGTGCCCTGTCAACACTGAAAAGACAGCAGCTCTTCAGAAGTGCTTGCATTCTTCATTTCTCTCTGCTCTCATTAGAAAAAAAACAAACATGTAACTCTGCATTAGGCTACTGGCTATAAGCTTTGTGAAATTGAAATTCCTTAAACAGGGCTTTAACCGAAACTAATTGTAGCATCTGCTCAACTTACTGCTTGGTACATTTTGATTATACTTATGTCCCCTCGTGTTTTTCTTTAGTTTGACCCAAAAAACAATGTATGTTTTGTAATTATTTAAGTATACCTCGATTAACATCTCTCTGAGTTCTGAGCCATCATCCAACTGCCATTAATCATTTCACTCACCAGCCATTAATGGATGCACCAATGTGTGACCAGCAGGGGCAATGGCAGTGAAGCCTAGAGTTGCCATGGGAGATGGCAAAAATGCTGGTCCTGCAGGGGCTGGGGCTTGTTGTGGCGAGGAGACCGCTGTTGTGGAGCCTAGTGGCAATGGAGCTGCAACACCAGGGGTCGACTGGACGTAAGTAATCCTGAGTGAAAAGAAAAAATTAGCTGGCACTTCAGACGGAGCAACAACAAATATCAGACAATAATGTATTAATTTCATAATTAAAATATTTGTAAGCAAACGGCTGCTAAAGTCACAGACTTGGTTCACTACTTTTATGAACCAATGCACTGTCCACATTGAAGTATATGGATTCATACAAATAGTAGTGATTTGTGAAGCTATGTGCTACCTTGGAGCATGCAGTAGTAAGTTTTTCACACAAGATTGATACTGGGCAAAGTTTGTGAGATCGTTGTAGTTTTAATCAATAATTGTTTTAGTAAATAATTTTCCTAATGTTCCATACTGCTGATTAGCTAGGGTGTTCACAGTTGTCTTTATTAGCGAGGATAAATGTGTGTTTAATACAGGCTGGTTAGCTGTCCAGGGCTGAGGGGTAAGATAAAGTCAGTGAGTTGATAAGATAAGATTTATTAAATGTATTTATGTAAAATTGTAAAACAACAATAAGCAATTATAAGCAATTACATGTAATAAATAAATTAATAAAAATAGTAATATGAACAACATCAAAAATTATAATAAAAAGCAACTATAAGGAAAGTTTTTTTTTCAAGTCAAGCATATAAAAATGTTTTTTATAAAAATGTATTCCTATCAAAATTTATTAAACTATAATATTGGTCAGAATAATAAAAAATGAAATATCTGATCGATGCAGTTCTAGTTGCAACCTTGATAATAAGCTGATTGATGGCCTCATTTCACAGCATCTTCACTCACTGCATTATTTCTACTTTGGGGACAGGCAGAATATTTCAAACACAGAGTTAGCTTTTCCCTTAAGGTGCACTTCAAAGTAAACTAGGCTGTCACTCACACATCTTCTGCTTCATGTGTTGGCTTTAAAACAAGTGTGTACTACATTCTACATCCGCGCTAGAATGTGACTTCCAGAAATAGCGAGAGCTTGAATCAAGAGTAGAAGCAACATTGGTGTCAGTGTGGGAAACATGGTGGCTGGATTTCAGACAGCACCATTTGCTTACTAACAACCTACCTTGTAGGAGATGGAGTTAGAAGCACTGTCTGAGTAGTGGTTCCTGAAGCCATGACAGTTGCAGCTGCTACAGAGACAGGGAAGGAGCCTGTGGGATGCACTGTTCCTGCAGGCTGCACATTGGTTTGGACCACTGGCATTGGAGCAATCTGAATGATCTGTGATGAATAAATAGTGTAAGCGCACAGCAACAAGGTACTGACCCATATGTCAATTCAGTATTGAATTAAGTCTACATATGTGTACTTGTTTTTCCAACTATGCCAACCTACCTTACTTCCTGGTTGAGTCCCATTTTGTACAGGAAGGGGCGGGGTCACGAGGGAAATGGGCTGCGGAGGTGTGGATCCTGTTCTCACAGTTGCCATGGGAACCAACATCTTGTTTTGTAAGATTGGAGACTGTGCTTGAACTAAACAGAAAGAAGAAAGAGGGGGATAAAACTGCTAAAACTCATCTCACGATAAAAAAATCTCTATCCACGTTTTTTTTTTAAATTAGTATATATTTTATAAATAATTTTATCACACCTAAGGTTTGACCAGCTAGGCATTTACTGAGATTATGCAATGACTTATATCATTTAGTTGATTCGTTTTAAGCTCTATCCCATTTCCATCATGCAAACCGATCTCTAAATCCATCTCACCTCTTCCTCCTGGGCTGACCCCTCCAACTGAGGCATATCTCATTCCTGGCCCAGCCCCTGAATGTACTCCATTGGGCAAGGATACATTGGCAGGTGGGGCAGTAGACAGGGCAAGAACATTGGCTGGCTGCTGGGCCTGCTGGGGGGAGGAGCTGTTTGGGTTGGATGTGGCAGGTAGAGTAGGAAGGATGTACTGCAACTGAGTGACTGGTTTTTCCCCACTAGGCGGAGTGAGAGAGGCTGCTGGGAGGAACTGAGGTTGAAGCAGGGGAATGGGCACAGCATTGTTGTTAGATGCTCCATTAGTAGGGGTGGGGCCTGGCAGTGGCTGGGGTGGGGTAAAGAGCTGAACAGTGGGTTGATTTGGAAAAGCTCCTCCAAGAACTAAACCTGTGACTAAACCTCCATGGCCGACAGGTTTTGGTGAGGAGGAAGGGAAGTACCCACCCCCTAGAACAGTTCCACTCCCGGCTGCTCCAGTGCCAATTGGCAGTTTGGCTTTCCCGTCGGGGTGTGAGGCACCAAGGGCCACTCCTTCGACAGGTTTGCTGGCGATTGGAACCGGTGTGCTGGCCACAGGACGAACCACATTGGTCACAACGGTGGGGGCCATTCGGCCAGCCCCCAGCACCTGGGATACGGCTGGTTCAGTGGAGTGAGTGACACTCAGACCCGAGACAGAAAATGAGAGTGACTGAGAAGAGGCCTGCACCTCTCCTCCTCCTGTTCCTCCAACTTTTCCCTTTCCTTCTTTGTGTCCTCTGTTCTGCTCTCCACCCACTGTCTCTTGTTTTCTCCGACTCTCTGTACCCCCTCCAAGGCTTCCTGCATCTTTGTTGATGGACAACATGCCTCCAGGTGAGAATGAAATGGGACAGACCACTGGCTGGAAGTCAGAAGGGAAGAGTGACAGTTTATTACCAACCACAAAAGATGGGCAATATGGTCAAAGTATATTATAGTGCTTAAAATAGTTAAGTTTTCTGATTCATGGTAGCGAGCAGGCATAACAGACATGGTACTTTTACAGCACGTTTTTAAAAATGCTATCAGGAGCTATGAGACCAATGTCTTTTTCATTCAGCTTTTCAGAATTCAACAATATGGTAATACACTACAGTTATTCCTTTTATTATTCTAAGCCTCATTTAAGGCCATTGTTCCCTAGAGCTTTACCTTGCCATCAGTCTCATCTGTAGGGTCGTTTTCTTCATCACTGTCTGTAACTCTCTCTTTACACTTTAGGTCTATTGAGCCCTCTGGAAAAGAATCATCTGTAAGTGAGACATAGGGAGACATCAGCCTGAAATACACATCAAGCAACACTTCTCAACAGATCTTTCTTCAGGAACAAAAATACTGAAACTGTGATCTATGTCAGGTTTCAGAAGCTGAAAATACAGTTAGATAAGTCTGAATTTTAGCATGAGATAGTCTTGCATTTGCTATGTTCTACAGGTAGACATCTACATGTACTCCTGTGAATACCACTGAAACATGAAGTGAACAACATTGATTATCTCATTGAAATAGTACCAGGCAATGAATGAGATATATTAGGCAACAAGTAAAAAAGGGGACAGTTAGTTGTGTTCATGTGTTAAAGGCAGCAAATATGGGCAAGTGTAAGGATCTGACTGACAAGGGTCAAATTGTAATGGGAAGACAACAGGGTCAGAGCATCTCCAAAATGGTAGGTATTGTGGGGTAATTCCGGTATGCAGTGGATACAAGGACAGACAGCAGGTGAACCAGTGACAGGTCGGGGACACAGAAGACACACATGCATTTGGGGAGCAAAAGGCTAGTCAGTTTGGTTTGATCCTATAAAGAAAGCTACTGTAGCATAAATTGCAGAAAAACTTAATGCTAAGATAAAACTGTCAGAACACACAGTGAAGTGTCAGAGTCAGAGTTTCCATACAGACCCCATCCTTTGTTGAAAGCACCTACAAACTGGCACATAAGCCGGGCAAAAAAAAAACTATTTTTAACTTAACTTAATTTTTCTTAACTTAATTATTAAGGTTTTCCATACCTCAATTGTGGTAATTAGAGATTCAATATAAAGGTACTCAAATAAGGTACACTTTTGGGCTGTGACAAATGTATGCTTTTGGGCTGTGCATTTTACAGTTTATCAAACGCATGCATAACTTAGGTTAACCTCTTCACATAAGTACCAGAAATGGGACTATGCAGCAAAGAAGGAGGATGGGGTGGACTGATGTGTCCTTGTTTTGTAAATCTTGTTGATGGTGGGTGCACATCTTGCATCCTAGCACTCATGTGGATGTTAATTTGACACACACACAACCTACATAAACATTACTGCAAACCATAGACATCACTTCTTGAAAATGGTATTCCCTAATGGCAGCAGTGTCTTTCAACATGATAATATCACATTGCAAAAATTGCTCAGAAATGGTCTCAATTTGATCAAACATCAATAGGATGTCATGGGCAAACCAGGACAACCCATGAACTTAAACATACTGCTAATACCTTGGTCCCAGATACCATATTACATCTTCAGATATCTTGTGAAGTCCATGCCTTGCTGGGTTAGAGTGGCATGATGGGACTTACACAATACAAGCCAGGGAGGTTAATGTTTTAAATTTCACACACTTACTACTAGATTCAGTGTGTAGTAAAACAGGAATGCCTGGTGCAAGCTCAGATATTCATGTTTACCAGAATTAATTTTAAAACCAGTGTGGGACAGAAATGCACCCTAATCTTAGCCTGGTGCTAACAAAATGAAGTAAGCATGTTTATTACAACAGTATTTAACGATACAAAGTTCATTTATGAAGTAAAGCTTTCTGCATTAATATTGCAAGATAATGCACACTCGTGATTATATGACAAAAGATTCAAATGTTCAAATAATAACTTTCCAGTCATTCTAAAGGGGTTGTAGTTTTGAACACAATGTGCACAGCAGTTTTAAATATTTAGGAAAACAACTGTTGTTAAATGAATTAGTGGTAGTGCATCAGTGTACACAACATCAAAGGAAAAAAAGGCCATAAATTTGTAAACTAACCCATGACATCATCATCTCCATCTTCCTCACAGATGACCATTCGCTCTTCATCGCTGGTCACATCCTCGCTTGGCCGGCGCTGTGAAAGAGGAGTGGCACGAGCCTGAAACAGACTTGTTCCATCCTGACAAAATACAAAGAGATAAGAAATTTGCTACTGAGGGACAGATCGAGGACTCCTTTGAAAAAGACACTTATCTCTAAATTGCTTAATGTTCTCACACCTCTTCAGGTTGAGAGTGCTAATGTGCTTTGTCCTGCCTGAAATGTTGAGCGTCAAACATTAAAAGACTGTTAAAATTTCTCCATACCTTCTCCAGATCCCTTGGCCGGTCTCTCTTCTCCAGGCTGTGCACCGCACCCTGAGAAAAGGCGCGAGGACGTGGGAGCTGGCCACCTATGGGCCCTCCACGTCGGTCAGCCCCTGGTAACGCCCAGCTAGACCCTGCGCCCTTGTGCTCCACCCCTTGAGGCACTGGCTGGGCATCTAAAATGAGTGGAACAAGCGAAGATTGTTACATCATTAAGCTTTCCTCAAAAGGTTAATAGATGTACATACTAGATATACTCCCTGCTCTTGTCTTTTAGGAGATTTGGCCAGGGTGAGGTGGGGGATTTCTAACCTATCAGATGCTCTTGAACAAGCTATCATGTTTGTGGTTGCTAATCTGTCTCTAATGACAGCATTTCTGAAAATGGAGAAATGAAACTGCATAATTCTAAATCAGATTATTCCATGTACGTACAGCTCTGAAGGTGGTTTGTCTTTTCTGTTTAAACAATTTGAAAGGTTACAGACTTTATTCACAACATAGTACATATGTGGCCTAAATCAAACTTTTGTACGCGTGGACAGGAGCCAAACACTGTGGATCCGTTGCCTAACGGACCTGTACTTTCAGAAACACTTCGCTCTCGAGTCTCTTTGGTCCCTGGAGTTCCCCGGCCTTCAGACAGAGACTTCCTCCTGTCTTTATTACACCATTTCCAGTCAGGATGAGCCCTAAAGTGAGCCTCCTTTACCTGAAACATGACAGATGGACAGACAGATTAACAGATGGACAGAAAGATGGACACAAACAAAAGGACATACAAGCAGAGAGACAGAATTATACTTCATGAAAAACTAGTCTAAATTGCACTCGTTAATGTTTTCTACCTCAGTCAGGTAGCCATAGAGCAATGGTTCTCAATCTATCTTTCACAGCACGCTACCAAGGCCGACCTGGCCACATTAGATGATATTAAATAGCCATTTGCGGACCAATGGCCTGTCTAGATTTTAGATTCGCGGCCCAATCCAAAACCTTCACGGCCAATCAGTGGTCCCCGGCCCTGTGGTTGAGAAACCCAGCCATAGAGGACATGTGTCAATACCTGGAAGGCAAGGTCATGGTACTCCTGCTTCTCTTTGGCACCCAGTGCGTACCACCACTCTCCCAGGATCTTACTGACTGTGCGGTTGTCCTGGTTTGGGTGCCTCTGGTGCACGAGGGCGCGGTGACGCTTGCTGAAAATCATGAATGCATTCATTGGCCGCCGGATGTGGTCCTTCTCCCGCTGAATGAAAACATAAGTGGTGTGTTCAAAATACTAAAAACCCATTTTGAAAAGTAAACATCACAGTGGCGAGGTTCTGATTCTTTTATATCTGTCAATCTAGTAATGTTCAAACCATTACACATTTGATATACTGAAAAGCTCATTAGTATAGTAAATGGGTACACTAATTATGTTAGATAAACTGAATATATCCCACCTTCTTGTCATTGTCTTTGGGGAGAGCACTGAGTGACTGGGTCCTTCTTTTCACAGGACCAGTGGAGGGAGCAGGGTCATGGGGTCCACCAGAGTAAAAACTGAATGACAGATAAAAAGGATGTTGATTTTTTTCTTTTAATAACGTATGCAGAAAAAATCCCATAAAATCATCCAAGTGTTCAGGGAGCAGAAAGTGGGTATTTACAGATCATCAGCATCACTCTCTGTCTCACTGTCTCCTCCCTCTCTCTCTGCTGGAGGATCCTCTATTGAGGGTGTGGGACGGGACGGAGACCCTCTTTCTTCACCTGACTGGCCGGTACGTCCATCCGTCACAAGGGCTACCCCACATCGTGGTTCTGTGGGGAACAACAGGGAAGTGTCACAGCAGTTCTTTATCATTTTGAAAATATAAAGAGGTTTGATTGATGAGCGTGACCAAATGCTTGCCTTTGTTCTGGTTCACAAGTGTTTGACTATCAGCCGACTGAGAGGATGAATTTGACTGGTTGGTCTCCAGAAAAGGTACCAGTGAATGCCAGGGGAACACTGGCACAGACCGAGGCTCCACATTGGTCCAGACTGCAGCGAAATGATGAGGAAAAAATAAGGATAAAAATGTGAAGTTTCAATGAAAGTGAACAATCTGCCATGCGTGAACAAACCACAGCACACAGTGTGAACAGCATGACATTCTTCCTCTGCATTTAACTCATTCCCCAAGTGAAGCAGCTTGCAGCCAGGGGAAAGTACATCGCTCACGGGTAATTCAGAGGTGCTTAGCAGTTTTGGGAATCAAACTCATGACTACCTGATCGCATTCCTGTTCAAATTTAGCTAACCCTCAACAAAGATCTTCAGTGTGTTTCCATGCATGTGTGTGTATGTAAGTATGTGTGTGTGTGTGATTGTGTGTGTGTGTGTGTGTGTGTGTGTGTGTGGTGTGTGGTGTGTGTGTGTGTGTGTGTGTGAGTGTGTGTGGTGTGTGTGTGTGTGTGTGTGTGTGTGTGTGAAAGCTAGTGGAAGGCGTGGAAGTGTGTATAAAATGCATGTCTGGGCAAGTCGCAATATTCCATTTTAGGCACACTGTAACTGTCTAGAGACACAGTGACCCTGAAAGCAAAGAACACTGTCTCTGCTACACACCCAACCATACACCTGCTGCTGACCAGCATACCCAAGACCCCCCAGACACACATATACAAACAGCATTACTCATCATTTCTGTCTTTAAAATATCTGGTGAACGTTTTCCACTGTAAACACACATTTTGATGTATGGGAATTGTCGTTATTATGGGAATTTAATGTATTATGATTTTAATCTAAGCCATTTAAAAAAGTTAACATCAAGTATAATATTTAGTTGTCTTGGGATTGAAAAAAAAAATCCAGTAAACATAAAGTAATACAATAACACAATGGCACAATGAGCTGGATTATTTTAAATACTTTTCAGGAAGTATTGTTTACTGGCTCTTACATCTCCACAAGTACATCCTGATTTAAAATTTTACCCATCAATGCTTTAGATTTTCTACAAAAAATCATTTATGTACATAAAGTGAATGTTACATTTTTTACTATTTAAAATGTGCTGTCACTGTCAAAACAAGACTTCATATCTGTGTTTTACATTTTTTTGTTTGCTTTGAAATTACCAGCTGCTGTTTACACTCTTTCAGACTTTAATGATGATACCAAAAAGAAATGATGCCAAATGGCTTAGAGATCTTGTTAAAGTAACTTACATTGAAAGTTAAGAAATGTTTTCCCTTCACACGTTCCATGTTTGCTATAATCTAAAGTGAAACTATACTGAGCAAAAAATAAATAAATCTCATTAATTGTGTTGCACACAGTATCAAACATTAACCAGGTGAACACTTTGCACTTTAGTGCTTCCTTTTTAAGTGTTTTCATAATTAAGTCAAGGTCAAATCCCACATGCTCATCAGGACTTCCCATTCATCCCTCGTTTCATCAGTTCATTTAGTTTTGCTTATCACATTGTAATCTTTAGACTAAGACACATGCCAGTCTTTTATAAGCACCAAAACTCATTACTAAGATTATTGTGATGGATCATTACTTCATTACTTCATTTATAGTTGATGTTTTTAGAGGATTTTATCATCCAAAGCAGGTATTCCTTCATATGCACAATATGTATTTTAAAAGTCTTACCTGTACCAGGTCGCCCCATGATGATGTCCTTGCGAGGGGCAGGATGTGGAGACTCTGCTGGTAGGATAAGGGGAAGAAGGGCAGTGGGAGATGGATGGCAAGCCACAGGCTGTGGCAACACACCTCCTAATGCATCTGCATGATCACCTGGCTTTCGCTCTCGTTCTCTCCCTCCAGAGCTGGAATTACCTAAAGCTAGGCCAGTGGCTGCACTGGAAACAGAAACGCTGATAGGGGTGGGGCTTGAATGGGCTGGACGTCCAGCAGCCACAGTGGTCAGGGATTGAGCAGAGGTCACCAGCACCAAAGTGGGTGTGGGGTTACGGAGCAAGACCGCACCATTTGTGGCAGCTCTGTTAATGGGCACTGGAGCCTGAAGGCCGACACCAGGGTGAGGCGGCTGACAGTGCTCTCTGGAGCGAGAGCCCACTCTCCGGTTCAGGGGTACATCACTGAACTTAGCCAGTGGCACATCAGGGTTGCGGACGATGACAGGCGAATCACGTAGAGGAACAATACGACGCTGGCTGGGGTCCTGAGGTAAAGGTGAAGGGGGTGTGGGGGAAACTAACATAGGTGGAGGGGTAGACGCAGCAGAAGATGAGGGGCGGCTGGTTGCACTCCTTGGTCGAGGAAATGAAAGAGAAGACGGGTTTGTCAGCTGGCTTTGTGGTGATACAGACCTGAATGCTGCAACATTTAGGCCCAGTCCCAGGTCACTCAGCTGGTGATCAGACTTAGAATAGTCAGGAGCACTGGGAAGTGGAGGAGGAGGAGCATCCAACTTGCGCTTGCTGGGACTCATGGGCACAGTGAAGGTCAAGTTGGTCTGGAAGGTGGGCATGATCCCAGACAAGTGGCGTTCACGCTCTGAGCCAGGGGTTCCAAGCTTTGTGCCACTGAGATGACGAGGGCGGCGAGGGGTGAGAGATGAAGGTGCTGTGATAGGGCTGAAATTAGCTGGGCGGAATCCAAAGAGAGGAGATGGTGAAGGAGAGGGGGCAGGGGAAAATGGTGACTGATTAGACACTGGTGAGAATGAAGGCGTGCCTGAGCGTGAGCTGCCCAAAGACACCAGCATGTTTGCAGCCTCACACTCATCAAAGTCGAAGCGTGACAAGTCACGCGGCAACTCTTGTGGTAAGAGTGAGGGCAAGACTAAACGTGGGCGTGAATCTCCTCCACGGCTGCTGGCTTCACTACTGTCCCGTGATGTCTCATCCCAGTCAAACTCACTGCTGGTGCGACCTCCTAGGCGGAGGTCAGGTGTGAGGGTGCCTGTGCTGCTGGCACCGTTTCGATCACGTCCAACTCCGCCTCCTGCCTCCATTTCCTTAGTTCGCATGGAAAGGTGGCGAGAGCAGTATCCACGTCGCTGGGACTCCTTGGAGCAGCCTTCACGAGAGCACAATCGACGCCACTGCTTCCCATTAAACTTTTTGCGAATGCCTGTGGGGGTACACACCACGTCACCCTTCTTGTACTTCTGTTGGGCAGCCGTGAGTGGAGTACGGGAACGAGATGAAGAAGATGAGGAGCCTGAGCCACCTCCCGAAGCAACATGGGAGCTGGATGTAGAGGTCTTCTCCAGAGAACTACGGGAAGAGGAGGGAGGCAAGGGAGGTAACTGTGGGGTGGAGGAGATGACTGCTGTTCCTGCAGCTGGATCCAGTCCCAGGAGCACAGGTGAGGGGGTGGGGTGAGGGACAAGGGACAGGTGCGGTGTGCCAATGCCTCTCACCACTGACAGATGAGGGCTGAGGTAGTCTATTGGTTTCGAGATAATGGGTCGATGCTGGGGGGGCACATCCAGAGGTTTACTGCCCATGGTTGAGGGCAGGCCACCCTCCCTGAGTTGATGCATGTTATAATGGGTGACCTCCATGTCCTCATCTGGGGCTGGTGGTTGTAGAGCAACCCTTTCCCTTTCTCTCACTAACTGTCTTGGCAGTTCCCTATCGTTCTCTATGTTCTCTCGGCCAGGAACTATGTTGAGAACAGAAGTGATAGCAGAGCTAACAGTGGAAGAGGAAGAGGGTGGTAATGAAGAAGGTGCAGATCCGGGGTGCAACATCCCTCTGACTAACATTGGCCCAGTTACCCCATGCAACATGTTGATACAAAACAGCTCTGGTTCCACTTTCATTTCATCCCTGTCCTCCCACTCCCTCTCCCTTGCCCTTCCTCTTCGACCATCATTTCCCTGCTCAGCAGGCAATGGCAGCTCCAGGTCCCAGGGAGGAACCAGGAGGCGAAGGCTCTGGCGTGAGACCCACACCGCTTGAGCACCAGTGCCCCTTCCATCCTCCTCTGCTCCTCTTCTGTCCTCCTCAGATGGATCCTCTCGTAGCTGGACGCGATATGGACAAGAAACAGCAGGGTGGGGGTCCACTTGTGTGATCATGCCTTCTCTGTACCACTGCTGTGCACCCTCATTGCCTTCACTACCAAAAGGCACACATACATGTGTTCCTATGGCTACAGGTCCCTGCCCTGGAGGGGGTGCATCTAGAATCAGGTCCACTGTTTCTGTAGGTCCTCGGAATGGGTATTTGCATAAGGTTTTCTCCCCGTTCAGCTGCACCTCCACAATCCCCTGATCTTTGCTGGCTTCTCGAACAACGCCCGCACGGAAAACTCCTGATTCTCGCATTCTATCGGGTGGCCATTCTTCTCCCGTTCTGGAACCCATTCTGGCCAGGACCCTCTGGTTCTTTAAGCCTTTGGCCAGTGCTTCAGACAATCCAGCCGGCAAGCTTTCTGGTAGAGATGCAGGACTAGCATGTGTTTGTGCTCCTTGTGAGTTTGAGTGGGAGTCTGATCGCTGCGCTGTCAGCTCGAGGTCAGCTGAGTGTTCACTGGCGGTGTCTGTGGAGGAGCAGCGCTGAGGACTAGATGTGGTTGCCTTGTCTCTCTCGCCCCCCTCCTCTGCCACTCTGTCCACAGGCCCTGCCACACTGTTTTGAATGACCCCTTTGGTGTTGTCCTCCACCAGCCGGTTGCTTTGGCTGTGTGTGTCTGTGTGTGTAGCAGTAGCAGCAGCGGAGCCCTGAGCAGAACCAGAGCCATTGTGAGCTGTGCTGCTGTTGCTCTGTGGGGGAGTACTGGGAGTGCTGGCGTTGCCATGGTTTCCAGCACAGTGCTCAGAGGTATACTTCTTCTTGGGCACGCGAGCCTTAAAGGTGGCTGTCTTGCGACTGGATGAGGGGTTGGGACTGTTATTTGCACTTGCCGTGCTGCTGTTACTGTCACTCTGTGTTCCACCTGATTTGAAGCTCCCAGAATGCTCCTCAGCTTTCCCACAGTCCCCTGCTACATCCAGTATAATCTCTTTTAGCCCCTCGCTCTCTGGAGTCCTGCTGGTCCTCACTTGCTCCTCCTGGGAAGAGTCTGAATTTGAGGAGATCTGTCTCTTGGGGGAGGAGGGAGAAAGTTTGGGCTTCTCCTCTGTGTCTCTTTTCTCTTCCTCTGGGCTTGCATCTGCTGGCCCCCTCCTTTTCCCCCCTTTAGCTCGTGTGGAAGGAGGTGACCGTCTGCCTTGTTTTTTAATGGGCTTCATCTTTAACAACTTGAAGAGCGTTTTTAGTCCTTAAGATTCCTGGAGTGTCCCAGTCTATCAGTATCTTCCACTCTGTTTCTCTCTCTCATCCCGCCCCTTCTCTCTTCTTTCCCCTGCCTCTTCCTGCTTGTTCTGCCTTGTTTACTCTTAATTCAGACCCTGTAGCAAAACACAGAATGCAACACAAATCACTTTTAGGCTTAACACTAGATCAATATAATGCATCAATATAATGCAAGAACATGTACATATGTTGGGTCTTGGTGTAAATGTAATATTTCGTTAGCCCAAGCTGATTTCCAGAATATGTTACTATGTAATATAACAATTAATGTAATGTATTGTAACCTAAACTTAATGAATATAATAAATGAATTATCTAGTACCACATGCCATAAAAAAGACCAGCTAAACACAAAGAAAAATGCTTGCCCAGACAAGTCACACACTCTTTTTATTTTCTTGGCTGGAACAGGGGAGGCGGGGGAATTCCTCCTTCGCTGGTATTTCAGTCTACTCTCCTCATCTCTCTCTTTCTCTCTCAATGTCTAGCTCACTTGTTCACCCAAGTGACCTTTATGCATCTCTTACTGAGACATTCCACCCCTACAATCCTCATTTCCTGTCACATTATTACTACATCTTAGGCTAAATCATCATCCCTCTCTCAGTACTCCACACACTTACTACTCTCTTTCTGTGCAACTACACACCATTTCTGAAGGTTAACAATACACAACTGAGACATCAATATACATAAAATTACCATTATGTGCATGGTTAACATGGTTACCATTATGTGCATGTTTCTTTTGATGATCTAAACGAACATTCTAATTTATTTTAAGGCTAGAATGCCTAGAAATTTTGCTGAGTGCAGGTTTAACCAGTTCAACATTAACATGTTAAATGCACTTTGCATTAAAATAGTTGGTGTATAACACCAGTACATTAGTATAGTCAAAATGTTGCATAGTAGTATAGTCAAAATATTAGTGACCGAACTGGACGAACTGCTTAAACACAACGTGTCTGTGTGTGAGGCAGTCCTACAAAAACTGACCCATTCTGTTGAGAAACCGCAATAACCACCCTGTACACATCCATCTAATGACCTTATTCAAATACAAGATAGGATTATACTGGCACCACTAATAAAAGCCAACCATAAAGTAATTTAATAAGAAATGGAGACGAAAGAAAGAAAACAGAATGGAGTAGAAAACTGAGTCTGAATTGCCAAATGATATTTGTATTACTATTCGTGCACTAGAATGACTTAAGTATAGAATCAAGTCTGTTGGTAAAATAGTATTATTACACTTGTATTAATAATATACAAGACTGTTGGTAAAATACATTTTCAAAAGTATTTGAAGCAAATGTTGTGTATAAACCAATGGCCCATAAAGTAATTCAATAAGAACTGGAGATAAATAAACAACAATTATAATACTATTAAACTAGTACTACTAATATTTAGAATCAAATATTAAAATACTGTCGATAAAATACTATTATTACCCAAGTATTACTAATGTAAAGGATCGAGACCCTTGGTAAAATACTATGATTACACTTGTATTACTAATCAAGACTGTTGGTAAAATACTATTATTACGCTAGTATTACTAATGTGTAGAATCAAGACTATTCAGAATAATTAATAAAGCCTTTGCCAGCTTATCGTGTATTCCAGTGCATCTGTTCGAGCAAATTCCCCTGCTCGTACTACGAAATCAACAGAGTAGAGTTTACTACGCCCTACAGAGGCAGATCCTCTTTCTCGCGCAAAAACAACGTAAAACGTTTCCACGCAACAAACCGAGGAAAAGATAAACAAGAATGAAAGAAGCCTCCCTTCGAGCTGAGAGTCTTGCTAAAGGTCCAGAAAAACAGAAGGGGAGGCCGTGGTGGAAGTTTTGCTGAGTGGTGGCCTGTATGTGTGTCAAGCACTTTTTATTGGCCGTAGTGCCCTACTCTGCTCTTACAACCACCTACTACACAAAGAGTGAGGAGTGGAGTGACGCAGGCCTCTCTCTCCACAACACCAGGCCTCGGAGCAGTTCAGCTCCCTCAAAAACACAACAAATCACCACCATCACGGCCCAGATCAGCACTATGAGAAACCATGTAGCTCACACCAAGCCTGGAGCCTATTTGGACACTGAAAAAAACAGGATCCCTTCCTGAATTTACGTTTTTAAACAATTTTGGTGCGAAACCGTTGCGATCGGCTATCCTCTCATAGACAAAATCCAGATCAACACATCCAAGATTTATTTTAGCCTGAATGGTTCTTGTCCCTCAAGAGGAAGAGACCAGGGCCCAAGGGGCTGAGTGGGAGGGGTAGGGGAAAGTGTGTCACATTTACGACGTATTATGAAAATGTATCGAAGTTTAAAGACAGGAAAAGCGGCCTTAGACCCTCCAGAAGCAAAACCAGACCTACAATACTGGGAGTATGGAGTTAAACCCAAGTTTGTTAAGACTGTCCC
>JBBMFX010000134.1:156642-167501 GCA_037832545.1 Rhabdalestes septentrionalis | reverse complement strand
AGAGCCACTGAAATGCTGGATCACGACCTGGCCCAATGTTAGTGGCAGGAAATATGGGCACGATCTCAGCCAATATCAGGGCCGGGCTCAGGCCTGTTTCACGTTCGGGCAGAGAATGTAAACTCAACGGTCAGATACGTGGAGTGGAAGGGCACCATTCCGAGGGGGCAGGCCATGAAGTCGAGGGGGTGGGTGAGGCACAAAGTGACTGCAGCGCTGAGATCAGAGCTGGATCTGATTGAATTTTGATTGGTCCAGAAGCGAGGCTCTGTGGACCGGCAGGAACCTTCTCATGGACCGGCACCGGACCGCAGCCCATTGTTTGAGAAGCACTGTGTAACTGATGTGTTCGGAGATGAAGCTGAAGTCTGTGAAACTGTTGAGATGGAACAGAACTGAGAAATGGCGTCTTAACTCCCATTGAACCAAGTTTAAAAAGCTTCTTGCACAGCATATAGCGCCTCATAGCTATTGCCAGGAACTGGTTTTAACCAGGTTGCAAATGTGAGATTTTCCATTCAGTTAACGTTAAATTTGCACTTTCCCATGACTGACACGGCCACTAGCAACAAACTGCTAATTTGCGTACCTGAAAAAGCCCCCCTCCCTCACACACACAACCAGAAATGCTGGTGGTTCCACTCATTCCGATCTCCAACACAAAAAGGCAAATCACCAATTCGACATTCGCTAAATTCTTTAGAGATTACCAGAAAAAATATATCCATCTTGTTTATTGAGTCTGTGGTATTTTAAGACCTTTTAACTCTGGACTTAAGGATTACTAGTCATTTTTAAAGATATTTAAAGATAATTTTGTAAAATCTAATTTAAGACTTTTTAAGACTGTTTAAGGATCCGCGGATACCCTGGTCTGTGTCTCGGCTGTGCTTCCGTGGGTGGAGAGGATTTCGCAGAAGTCTGTGTCTATTTACTGTGTATATATTAGTATCGTAGTAGGATACTCATTAACTCATTGTGTGTATCTCTCTATATATTTATATATAAACCCGTATTCGTTCTCTACAGTTTACATTGAACTCCTGCAGTGCTAGAACGTTAAAAAAAAAGAGAGAGAAAAAGAAAAACACAAGAACACTCGAGACACTCCACAGGAAAATTCTGGACAGCAGCGTCACATGGCAGAAGCCAATCAGCAGCAAGGAGAAATAAATACCCTTCTTAGATTGTCTACTTTCAAATCTCTCGTCTCTTAGTACAGCTAAGTGTGACGTCCATGCTTCTTGCATCCCCCCTCATCCTCAAGTTGCTTGTTTATGTTTGGGGTTGTGCTGAGCAGCGGAGCTTCATACCAGTCATGTGTCTGATTGCCTTGGTAACCGCCACGTGGGGTATGAGGCCCGGACATCACGGTTAGCTCTCTTTAGAGGCGAGAAAGTTAGAAAATCCACAATGGACTGAAACCATGACTGCTGATCCACGTTAAAAGTGGGGGTTGCTGTGTGCGTGTGCGTGTTTGTATACGCATATATTATTAACATTGAACTACAATAAAACCAAATCAGTAGACACACTGCGGCCAAGTAAAAATACATTAGTTACACAATGATGAGGCTACACAAGGTGTCCAGCCTAGCATTAAGTAATTTCTGTGGAGATAAATGCGTGCAGTGAAGATGTATTTGGATGTATTCTCATACTGTAAAGAGAAGCAAAGGTTTTCAACAAGTACATACTGTTCACAGACACAGTCAGAACTGAATAAAGGGCGTGCATGCGCGTGCACACACACAGGGTCAAACATGCTGAGGCACACAGAAACATACTCTTTGAAGTGCATTTGAACTCACTTCAAAAAGAGGACACAAAGAGCTGAAGCATGTCTCTGTTCGCATGTGTGTGCTACAGTTCAGCCTTCACTTCCAAAACGTACATGATGCACATGCTGCCTGACCATTTATTCTTTCTTCCTTTCATTAAGTGCAGTGCTCCATAAATAACTTTACTATGGCTGACACGTATCAAAGACAGAACAAGCTTACAATAATGAGACAGACTACCACTTTAGAGTAGGGGCACAATTAGAAAAGATTTCATGACTGTTTATAAATATGAATGTTATTAATTAGGTCCTCAACCTCAAAACCATTAATAAGCAGAAATAAAAATGCAACAGTGACTCGGAGTCGGAGATCAACAGTATAGCTAAATGTGGATGAAATACTAGACAAGCAACATGTTACTTGTGTCCTTTGAATCCTTTCAATAATTCAGATGTTTAATAATTATTAATTAGGACATACACTTTAAAAAAAAGGGTCATGTAGTGTCTGACCAAAGGGCTTTTTTACACAACTGCTATAGAAAGACAAACTGTAAAGAATTTGAAAATCTGCTCCTACTATACTAATTACAGTTCTGTGGCAAAAATATATGACAAGCTCCAATCAAGTTTTACTAAACTGTGTTCAGACAAGGAGTTTCAGCACACATGCTATTATGGTAGTTACTTGTGTGTCTGCTTCAGTAATAGTGTTCAAGTGCCACAAGTATAAATGTTGTGTAAATGCTTTGAGTAAACCAAAACCAAAAACAAAGAAAGGGAAAATGCCACAGCCCCCTGTAGACATGCATGTGTTATTTTTATTCTTCTGTAACATTTTGTTCAGGAAGTATATACAGCTTCAAGATAAAGCTACACTTCCCTTTAAACAAGGACTATTTAGTTGAAAGTATCACAAAATTCATTCATTCAAAATTAGTAGGATTGTGATTACTTATTTAAGGTCATTTGATAGCCTTAATAATAACCATAAAAATTGTTAACATATCTAACAAAATGAGTTTATCTTCCCTATACTGGCATTGGATTATTAGTTCTGGGACACAAAATTCACTCAAAATATCATAGTTTCACTGCATTATATCCCTCTAACCAGCACTTGGAATTAGTGATCTACAGTTAAGCACTGGATAATGTTTTTCTAGGGAGAGTTTAGAAGAATTCCATACAAATTAAACACCTGTGTCAGTAATGGGTGCACCTTAAGTGTAGCTGAAGTCATTTACAGCTGAAAGTTCAGTGATGTTTAGCATTTATCCAGAAACTGGGTCACATTGCATACCGATTACCTCCATTTAAAATTTTCCTGCTGTCTGGGATATCTGATGTAAAACTTTGTTCTTGATCATGTGACCGGTCTAGTGTCCTAAATGCAGAAAAATTCAAAACTACATGATCAGCACAAGGCAGGCGGCTTAGCTATGAAAGTTTGTGTCCATTTCTTAAATAAAAAAAAGAAAAAAACACAACCCCACCACATCACAGTTTCTTGAGACACTATATTTTGCTCTAGGTTTGCTTCATATGGTCAATTTAACATACTGACAATAAAACTAAGTTCAAAGCTGCGGTTCAACATTTATCCAGTAGATGGCAACAATGCCATAAAGGTCAGCTGAAACCCAGCTGCTAACATGCAGTATGTTGCTATAGAAGCCACAATTGTTGTCAGTCATTCAAAAAGTAGCTGTTATACACCACATACACAGTAAAGGTGCAGTGTATCAGAATTATTTTCAAATTTCATTTATATTTATCCCAGTAATCGCTGGTTGAGTGGAAGATTTACAAGTGCAGCTGAAGGGTGACAGCAGAAACATTTTTCCAGTTTTAACATTATTTTTACTAGGGACTAGTAGTACACAGATACATATCACTGTACTGACATGCTTGAGAGGATGCATCGCATTTCTTGTACTTTCACTCTTACAGGAATTTTAGAATAATTTTAAATGTTCCAAGACATCTGACTTCTCAGATATCTTTTAGTTTAAATGGCAGCATAAAAAACACACATTTTTTGGCATGATGGGGTGAAGTGAAATGACCAAACAACACAAGCTGTTATTTGATATTAACTACAGAGTAATAACTGATTTTTTTATACTCGTGTGAGACTTGTTTTTCTTATGAAAGATTTACACAATTTACCAGTGGAAATACGGTTTGGATTAGTAATTTTATAAACAAGCAGGGTTTTTTTTTTTTTTTTTTTAAAGCCAAGTTTTGTTGTAGTATTCTCCCAAAAAGGTGAACAAGTTGCATAACTTTACACAGTTTTCATGTTCATACCACAGTAATATGTTTAAATATGACAGGTACCTGAAACACAGCTTGGTCTTTGCCATCACATGACACAAAGCTGTGCGAGGGAAGAATAGCATGCGCCCCTTCAAGTTGTGTGAAGCTAGCCATTGTAATAAACATTGTAATAAAAATAAGAAATTGGAATTTTCAACTTTGTTGAAAATAAGTCATCCTTTGTAACTCAGTAAATGTTTCTTACCTCGAAACTAATATATTAAGGCTGGAAAGCTTCTTTTGGTTCACATAGCATATAATTAAACTGAATTCAACTGTAACATTTGCACACTTCCGAAAAAGTTTTGGGTTATGCCCCACTCTTCTTATTTCTATATATTTACTGTCTCCATGTGAGAACAGGGCTCATGACTTCACAGCCATAATGCAAGGAGCAGGAGAGGTTTGCCTTAAAGGCATTTCGTTTTGCAGTGGTATGTTTTTACAAGAATGAGAAAGCATCCATCAGAGAGAGTAAACCTCAGTGCTTTGTGTGAGAAATAAAGTACATATGCATGTGTGTTTGCAAAAGGTATCAAATTAGGTGACCAGCATTCCACCCCATCCTCTACATGTGCGCGCACACACAACGCACAGTCAAGGTTCCTCTGTTCCACATGAGGAGTAGAGCATCTAGCTCTTCACTACAATCCATGTGACTACAATCCATGTTCCTCTATTCTATACATCACTCTCTCCTGTCTCTTTGAAAAAGGAAGGAGTTATCTTTTCAAAGGTAGCGGAAGTGTGCTCATCCTGTTAGAGGAGGCTGGTTTTGATTATTACAGGATTGTGAGGACAGGTTCAGCGGGTTTGAGTGGGCATTTGGTGTTGCTGTGGAGACTAGAGCGAAGACCTGAATAACATGTAGACGGTCAGAAGGACTGCAGCACACAGGGAGAAACAGTGAATATGGATAGGCTGGGGGGGATGGAAGTGAGAGAATGTAAGGAATATACACAAAACAGAAAGAGAGACAAAACTGATATTCTAAAATGATGAGAACAAGATGTATTCCATAAAGATATGACATAAGTATAAAACAGAATACAAACCTAAAAACAAATAGAGAAAACATAAATGCAACAGTTCAGATTAAGAGAATCAAGTGTGGTATTCATCACATCTTCCAGTGAGTTGGAAAATGCTGAAAATCTAGACACACAAGAGGAAATTACCAAACAAAGTAATTCCAACAGTTCATACAAGTTAGACAATTCCATCAGACCGCTATAGTGTGTGTCTTTTTATATATAAATGTTTAACATTATGCTGTTTGACGTTGTGTACCTCAGCCTGAAAATAAAACAACTAGGGCAGATAAAGCCAAATGATATCACCACACTGAAGAGTGATTTTAATTTGACAACAAATATATGTTAATATATTTAATAATTAATGGTCAGCTCTTACCTGAGTGCTCGGCTGAGCTTATCATAGTTCATCTGCGGCTTACACTTGCGGGCACCCCAGAGTCGCGCCACCTCGTCTGGGTCCTTGATGACGAATTCTCCGTAGTCGCCCTGCCACGCGATGACATCGTGGTACTCCTCTTTCCTCAGCAGTTCCAGGATGAAGTGCCAGAGCTGGATCTGCCTGGAGCCTGGGCTCGACTCGGGTTTGTAGGCCCATTCTGGGAAGGCAAACCCTGGGAGTTACAAGAAGAGTATATATACATAACTAACTTAACTCAAACTTTTTAACTAAACCAATTTACTGAATATCCCTAAATGTTTGAGCCTTTATGAGATTGAAAAAAGAAAAGTGTGCATCCAGAGGAGTAATACTGCATGTTGGCATTATGTATGCAACGTTAGCAGCTTCAAACATACAAGTGCAACTAAGTGAACCACCAAAACACCATCACTGTGCAGAAACAGGGCTCATTTCATTGTACTTCGTTAACCTTTTATAAGTGACAGCATTTTAACCACTTTGAGTTTCCAAGTTGACCTCTGCACTTACAAAGCCAAAAATTAGCACTTGTTATAGTAAGCTGGTTCCTATAAGCTTATAGTCTTATTTAAATAAGGTTCAAATGGAATTCAGTGTAAATGAAACTTGCATAGAAAAGAAGTATTCAAAGACAAAAGCTACCATAGATATTTAATCAAATTTGGTAAACAATACAGCCATTCAAATAAGCTATATTTTAATACCTTTAATATGTTCCAGTTTTTGACAAAAAAACAAAAAAACAAAGTTTTGCTTATAAAAGTAAATGAAGCACATAGCAAAAGCATCTCTAAAGCGAGAAAGGGCAACTATGTGTATTTTGCCATCAGTCAAAATAATCCATCCCTTTGCCAAAGTAGGAAGTTCTTGACCACAGTTCTCAGTGACAATTAATAGATTCCAGTGCTAAGAATGTGTTTTAGAGGAATGTTTCAGTCCAGGTGTAGTCCAAATTAGTTTTCTACTGATCCAGCAAACTTTCAACTGCATTTATTTTGACAATACATGGGGGTGTGCAGGCTAGGAAACTGCCAAGAACCTAACAAAGATATTCAGACCACATCAGACACAACACAACATCAAAAGCCTAAACATTCAGTTTTGAGCCAATGTGGTAAAAAAGCCCATTTTCTCTGTGCTCTTGTACAGGTCATCATGAATACATTCAAACAGGACCAGTGACTCTTGGCTGGGATTAGTATTTTATGCTGTGAATAGAACTGTTTCAATATTTAGTGGATGTCTTGGTATTGCTTTGCCCAACATGTCCTACACAACCAAACATTTTTGCACACACCTAGATCGATTCTATATTTGCATGCATCATTTCAGTTACATTTGAGTTTCTTTACTACTGACAGCAAAAGAGACGAAACAGTTAACTAGTGCATTTCAGTTAAAGAACAGTCTAGAATTTGGTCATGCCACCATTACACAACCAGAAACAAGATGTTACATTCTTTCCATGTTATAAAGAAAACTTGTACAATCAACATTTTCATTTACAGTTGTTCACTCAACAAATTTCCAACTCCAAACATATATCCTAATTATAATTGGTTTCGTCATGCTGACATCATTTCACTGCTTTACCAAATATAAGCATATAATACATGTCTTTTAATTAGCTTTAAATTGGGTAGTTTTAATAATACAAGCACAGGAGTATGTATTTGTATTTATCCGTTTAACTAGTCATGAACTCAGCATCCTTGGAGCAGCAGTCAAAACAAAGCACAAGCACACACCCACACAGAGAAGGCAGAGCAGAAATATGTGCAAGTGCATGGGTTCTAAACTTATAATAGACTCAATACTTGGAGTAGAAGGTCACACCTAGCTTGTATTTTCAGATTTGGCACTCTGTGTGCTATGATAAGCAAAGAACGCACAATCGTGTTGTTTTTTCTATTGTGTACCCAATAACTAAAACCATACATCATAGGAATCATGGGTTTGTAGTTTGCGAACTGTATCCTAGGTAGACAACAGACACATCAACAACCCATCCTGGGTTAGTGAATGATTATTATTTATAGTTATCAAATCCAAATCAGCTGAATTACAATAAAAGAGACAAGAACAACAAGCATGTGTCTCGTTCTCAGGGCTGTGCCTAGGTAACTAAAAATGGTTGGCACCGTAAAGGAGAGTGCAGGCATGCACGAGTCTCCAATGAACATATTAACGCAGTAACAAGGAACTGCAGCTCATAAAAGTTCATTGTTGATTTGCTTTGGCTTTACACATCCTGTCAATTTAATGACTTGCATTATTGTCCCCCATGTGTTCAAAGCAAGTATACTTTCTGCTAGATGATGCTTAACAAATTATCTTCTTGTGATGCAAGCGCGTTATGAACTTCTTTCCGAAAAAAGACACACATATCTGTCAAAGTCACCTGATCAGTGTGTTTGTGTAGTGTAAATTTACACAGAAATGTTTAAAGAGATGAAACAACAAACAAATAGATCATTTCACATGCTGCACTGCATGGCTATTATTCTCAAAATAACAGCAAAAAGACACAAAATGCTCTGGCACACAATGTGTTTTGCTGACTGAGGTGACAGGAGTTGCAGGATATTTGGAGCTTCGCTGCTTATAATGCCCATTACAGTGTTAGCTAGATAAAGCAGAACAGATCAGTGTTACAATCAGGGCTAACACACTGCCAGCCCCACACATGTATTGCAGGGATGCACACTGAGCTGGAGCAGCAGACTGCCTGGGGGTTCACAGGCCATTTCACAATGGACATTAAAACTGTGCTGCAAGCAGTCATACCCACTGGTTCACCAATGCATATGCACAAAAGTTTTACTGTATATAGTAACATGTAACGTTTTCAAATAGGTCTTGAATCATTTCATTATCTCAGCATGTGAATATCGCTTATGTTAGTTAAACTCAAATTCCATACTATAATCCATACTACATGCAGTAACACACCTCTAACCTCCATTTTTGTGTTCTTAGTAATTAACTTTACCATAAGGGATGTTTCTATAATATTTATACCCAGCATTAGTGTATACAGCAAACTGCATTTCCTGACTATTTTTTGTCCTACAGAGGTTTAATTGGGTGTATTGAATTTAAATGGTTATATATTTGAACAAATATTATACAGATTGTATGGTTTATTTATATGATATTGCTCTAATCTCTGTGTAACTTTGCAGTCATAACAAAAAATTTCCTCCAGAATCAATAAAGTTTTCTGATTCCGATGTTATAGGCCAGATGAAGGACGGACAAAAAACGAGAAATTTCAAATAATTTTCATTTACTAGCGAGGCTTTCAGTAGAGACGCATGACTCACGTACTGATAAGAGCTTGAATAACTTGAATATCATGATCACCATTTTGGTCAGTGGTGGTGGTGTTATATGTGAGGTTACATAAGGCTGTAGAACAAAATTTATTACATTTAAAAGGTATTTCAAAGCACTTATCAGTACGCTTCACACACAAACTCATGTTAGTGCTAATTGTGATCCTCGTGGAGAAATTAAAAACCTCGTCCTCCAGCCCACCAGATTTAAGACTGGATGTTTTTCATCATTCAGTAACGTCTACAGTTTTCACATAAACTAATTTATAAATCTGAGCTGTCCTACTACTTGTACGCTGTTCTAGTTTTTCTTTAGTGTTGATTTACTTTGTACCATGGGTATCAAGATTCAAATATCAGCACACATGCTGTCATTTTGTCAATGCCCATCACTCCACTGTGCACCTGTGTGTGTGTGTTCTTATATTTATTTTTATTTATATATCCACTCTGTACACAAATATATATACACTCATTGTGTGCATACATACTTAGCTAAACATGTAGTTTACATATACATATATATTTTACAATAGATGTATATTGTACTTTTTTATGCTGTACTGGTGAAGTATTATACTATTCTATTGTTTTTGTTGTTTATTTGCTGCTCTCACGTTTGTGCTGTTCACATTCTGCTGTGACGATGCAAATTTCACACTTGTGGTACTAAAGCTTTATCTTACCTTTACCAAAACAAAAAAACCCAAAACCAACATATTTTCCCTGAACACTTGGGAGTGTATCGAAAATAGTACGTAGACATTTTCAGGTTGTGACACGAATTCATATATTACAGTACTTGGGGTGAGAAAAGGAACTGCGCCGGTACTGTAGACAGTGATTCTAGTGTTTACCACTCTGTAATTCAGAACTCTCTCCTGAAGTTTATCGCACTTTGTAATTTTACAGTCGATGCCAAGTTTTGTGAATAGAGCTCCGACGCTCTGCCAAAAAAGTAACTAAAACTGGTTTCACACCTATGGTACATTTTGTTTGCTCGCTGTAATTGAGAGACAAGTCACACCACACAGATGGGGCTCATACATGACTAGTTGAGTGTGTGTGGGACAAGACCTCGAACATGTGAGTGGGCACGCAAACACACACTGCATCCCACTGTGCGTGTGCGTCAGTGCTGACTCATGGCGTATGCGCGAGTGTTTGTCATTCAGCTATCACAAGAAGTGCACCTTTTCCCTCTGCTCTCATCCTTTCCTCTCTCTCTTTTGCTCCCTTGCTCCCACACCATCTCCTAGCAACAAGACACTTCATCTCTATAAATACACATGTAGCTGAAAAAAGGCAAAACAAAATTCAATTAATACATGAAAAAAAGAACTGAAATGGAGGTGCACCGGTACAGATTTTTAAAGACCGCGGCAGATCCCCAATACTTTGGTGCTAGTTGATGATGAGGACAGGTTCTGCACTGAGGCCCTCTGAATTTCAAGATGGCCCGGCTTTAAACAGTTTCAGACTTTGAGCCCAAAGAAAGTCTTTGGTTTCCTAACCAACGTCTTATAAAAAACGAAAATAGAACAAACAAAAAGGTTCTATAAACCCTGGAGATTTACATTGTGAGTACTTAGTAGATGTCGGTGGTATACTGCTGAGTGGAACTACCTGAGAACTCCTCGGTGAAAATGTAAAAGAAAAGAAATGGAATGAAGAGGAAAAACACTAGTCAATAAAAAGTAAAATGTACACCACACATGGTCTCCAGAGCTCAGATGTAACTGGAGGGCTGTGAGGAGAGGCTACAGAAGCTGACATTCAGTGGCAAACATACTCAAAGTGCAATAACAGCTATAACGGGCATGTCCCCTGTTATCTGTGGGCTCTGCTGGGACCGCTTTTTCTCAGATGGTTACTGTCACCACTGAGCATACAGTGTTGAGAGACCACCTCACACACACACACACACACACACACACACACACACACACACACACAAACAC
>JBBMFX010000134.1:128932-141832 GCA_037832545.1 Rhabdalestes septentrionalis | reverse complement strand
AGGGAATTTGTGAATAGGGTCTTTGTGATCAAAAGACTTATTTATTTTCTTGGTGCTTGAACTCTTATGGAAACACTGGGCCTGTCCCTCTGCTGTCTACTTCACACACCTCATAGCACTTACTTCTGACACACACACACACACACACACACATACACACACCCACACACCCAGATTTGTTCACAGCTTATTCTTCACAGCTTTGGACTCTGAACTCAGAAGTAAGGCTCCCAGTCAAAAACATGTACTCACCAAACTGGAAAAAGATTCCAGATTTAGACCATGTAGACTAATCTTTATGGATCCAGCACACACACACACACACACACACACACACACACACACATACAACAAACACACACACACACATGGTCCAGTGTCCTTTCCCTCCCCTTCTCCTTGTCCCAGCTGGTATTCACACATTTGTAACTGGATTAACACACTCTGGCTCAGAGGAAGAGAGGAGAGAAGGAGGAGAAGGAAGAAAGGGGGAAAAGAGTGGAAAGGATTTAGGAGGTCAAAATGGGGGAAAAGAGCGGAGAGAGATAAAAAAATAACTGCAGGATAGAAGGAACGTTTAAAATAGTGAAACAATACAAAAGGCCACTAATAGATTGTTGGATAGTAGTAAGGTGATTATGAATAAAATGGAAAAACAGAAGAAAAAGACAGAAAAGTTTATTCAGCAGAAAGAGAATTCTTCACATAGCTACAGGCCAGTGATAACACACCATACAGACGAACAGCTATTTATATCACAGGTGCCCTGTGACCACTCAATAAAGTAAATAAAGTCTACTGTAACCCCAGTGAGAGAGCACTGTGCGCGTGTGCGTTTATGGGTGTGTGCGCACATGTGTGTTTGAAGCCAAGGTAAGTCAGTGAGGAAGAGAGACTGCGAGAGAGGAATTTGAAAGTTATATTTGACCCTCTTCAGGCACGATGCCAAGTCTGCCTATAACACCCAGTCTGTGAAAAGGAAAGAGAGAGCGAGAGAGAGAGATAGAACAAGAGAAAGCGCAAAGGGGAAGTTAAAAGTGAGAACCTGAGACATGGGTGAAGAATAGAAGAATAGAATACCAAACCTTTAGAGTCACTGTATAAGTATAACAAGATTCTGTTTGTGAGAATAAGAGTAAAGAACAGAAAAAATCTTGAAGAACAATAAAACATGAGCTAATGTAGTGTAACTGTATACAGTAAACCTCCACATATTGGGGGTTACGTTCCAAGAACACGCACATATAGTAAAAAAAAAATTGTGATGTGGAAAAAAAGTCTCTTTTGTAAATCCTACGTAAGTCCACAAATATGCTCTCAAAACACTTTAATTTTAAAGCATCTATGTGTTCTCTGGACAGTGCCAAAACATTTATTTTTTATAAATTTAATTTATGTAATAGGAAATGTAGCTGAATTTATGTTAACATTTATGTTTCAAAGTAAATATTTTGAATGCTTAAATACATGAAAATTTACACCTTGCCACGAAAAAGCTGTGACGTCCAGGCCTCGTCCGCCACGCCCCCCTCTTCCTCGTACTGGGTTGTTTATGTTTGGGTGCAGTGCTTAGCAACCCAGCATGAGGATGAGTGGGCATGCTGGACGAGGCCCTGATGTTAGAAAAAATGTGGAGGATGCGTGCAGTTTCTGCATTAGTGCAGGGGTTTCAGTGAACAATTATTGGTTCGATTCTCAGAAAACATCTGTGATGAACTGAAATCGCGATTGCTAATCCACCTTAAAGTGATGGTTTGCTGTATATATAACGTTTTTTTCCACCATCTACTGCTTGGGAAAATTCCATCCAAAGGCATGTCGTGCTTGAACCTGTTTAACTACATAAATATAAATGTTTTCCTCGTATTGGATTGGGACTCCAGTTTCTTTAAAACTATGTATATAAAATATACATAACACGCGGGTGTATTAAGTTGCTGTGGTTAAGTGACATTTATTGGTCCTAGTATATAGAAGAATATTGTAGCATTAGTGTAATTCAGCAGTAATTCAGGTCTTTAGCATCTTTGCAGTAGAAGTATTGGACATATACACTATTAATGATAGATAAGAATAGACCACCAGAGTGTACAGTGTCATGAAAAAGTATTTGTTCCTCAAATTAGTTTACATGAATTTAGTATAAAAATATAAAATATAATATGAAATAAAGACAACTTGAATGAACTCCCAAATACGGTTTTAAATGATCATTTTATATACTGAAGTAAACATGCCTTTTTCTCAAATGGCCCCATGAGTTACTCCATTATACAATGAAGCAAAGTTCAGTTAATTGTACGAAACAAATGGACTACTTCAGGGCTACCCACATCTGGTCCTGGAGGGTCAGTGTCCTGCACAGTTCAGTGGTTCCCCTCCTCAAACATCCCTAAACTGGCAGTAAATTAGTCAGTTGAACCAGGGATATCATCAGAGAGTACTGGACACCAGACATCCAGGAATTTAGGCATTCCTGGACAAGACACATCCAGTCATCACTTCAATAGAACCTTTTCATCAATACGAAGGTAGCTAAAGGGTCTGAACAAGCAGCGAACTACACCATGACCAAATGAAATTAAATTGATTTAAAACCCTACTTTAATTTACACCAAATCCCTTCATTTGAATTAAGAGACTGTTCATTTTTAAAACCCATCCCTTAATTTTACCCTAAAATGAGATTTAAGGCATGAGTGGAAAACCAGTTCATTCCTGAGTTAAGGCATTAAATCAGTAGGTTCTAGTATTTAAGGGGCAAATTTGAAAATGTAAGGGGAATATTCTGTAATTTTACCCCCAAAATTAAGGTAGTTTAGAATCGAATTTAGATACAGGATGGGCCCTTTCTCTGGACATTGCCGTATTTTGTGATGGTATTCCAATCATTTTCATTTAACATGGCAGCGAGACTGGAGGTGGGCTACTTATCCAAGGCCCATCCTTTAGGATCTGCCCTAAATGGGCACTTCATGCTCAAAAGCCCCCCAAAATGTGACTTAATTTATATGAAATAGTTTTATGCATTTAAAAGTAGCATTTAGCTGACACAAATGCGACACAAACACCATTTAGTTACTGGATGTTCGTAACAGTAACTGAGGTGACTATTGTGTAAAGCAGTGGAGAAGTGAATGGACAGATTGCGAGTGTGTGAGGTTAGGACCCAGTGAATGTGTGAATATGTGAGTGAGAAGAGCACTAGTATGTCTGGAACGGTGTCAGTCTATATTGGGACTTGCATGTATGCGTGTTGACAGCGTCTCTTGTGTCTTCCCTAGGAACTCCCCCTTCCTCCTTCCATTGGCACTATGCGATACTTCCCTCCTCGTCTCCTCTTCCCTACCATCCTGAAATTCTCCTGCTCCCTTTCCCTCTCCTAATCTTTCTCTCCACTTGGGAGACCCCAAAATAGCAACACAAAAATAAAACCATTGCAAAGCAGCCACAAACCCCATGTCGCTGCACTGTTTTGGTTGGATAAGTTGATAAAAAATGAATGGAAAGAAGAAAAGTAGAGATGGGTTTTGTATTACAGGGAGAAAGTCTCGAAGTAGGAGGAGAGAAGTGAATGATAGGGTCACGTTAGGCTATATGATGTGGAAAGTAAACGAGAAATGGTGCAGCGAGTTTGGAAAGAGTGAGACGGTGCCCAGCTCTGGGTCTGGGGACTGTGTGGCAAAGCTGCTTTAACTGGAATGAACCATCTACTCCGCCTTTTAATACATATGGTAAATGGAAAATGTGTGTGTGTGTGTGTGTGTGTTTATGTCTGCCGATGTGTGTATCTCAGTGTGAGCTCATGTGAGTTTCTGAGAGCGCCATTAAGGTTCAGAAGTATGCCACCTCAGTCTGTGTGTCTCAGTGTGTTCGGAATATTTTGTCGGTCTGTGTGTGTGTGAAGGCGCGAGTGGAAGTGTGAGGAAGATTCAACGGGTCTGTCGTTTATGTCTGCATGAGCATGTGTGTGTACCTTGCCAGGTCCGGTGCCAAGACGACTGTGGTGAGCAGCCGGCCTGCCAACGCTCAAACCTCAGCCACGTGCGGGTGTCAAAAAAAATCACCCGACAGCATCTGTTGCCACGGTCACCAGTCTCAGTGTACACAAAGACCAAAGCCCTGCTATTAATAACAGCACTATTAACAAAAATAATAACAACAGCACATCATAAGATCTACGTCAGAGTGTGGCAGAGGAGCCTGTTTGTGTCTGTGTGTGCGTGCTTCTGTGTGTGTGTGTGTGTGTGTGTGTGTGTGTGCTTGTGTGTTTGTGTGTGTGTGTGTGTGTGTGTGTGTGTGCTTCTGTGTTTGTGTATGTCTGTGTGTGTGTGTGTGTGTATGTCTGTGTGTCTGTGTGTGTGTTTCTGTGTGTCTGTGTGTGTGTCTGTGTGTGTCTGTGCAAGATAATAAAGTCAAATGTTACCAAGTACCACATTTAGAGTCAAGAGCACAGCCCTTTAAAGTCACTCGTCAATGCGCCACAGCACAGCACACAGTGTGAACAATATGAAATTCTTTCTCTGCGTTTAACCCATTTAACCCTTCACTCAGTCAAGCAGTGAGCAGTCACACACTTATATCTATGAAAATGTATCTATTTTGCTTTTAATTGTCATTTAATGCATTTCTTTTTCATCACAGACAATCTCATTGGTATAAAAATTTGCCTGAAAAAAGAGAATTTGAACATTTTTTCTTAATATTTGCTATGGACCCTCTGGCTTTGGCTTTAATGACAGTGTGCAGGCCAGAGGTCCAGAGGTTTGTGCAAAACAAAAAAAAACATTTGCTTCAAAGGAAGGGATTAATGCGGTTGATGCCATTTGCTTAAATGTGAACAGTGATTTAGAAATTGTGCAGGCATTCTCTTTTAACATGTCCTAAATTTCCTTTGTTTAAAAAAAAAAACATTATATAATCTTTTTTACAGATACATTCACCTTAATGTACATGCGTTTCTTTACTAATGTCTGTAACTACGCCAGTGTGTTTAACATTTTTTTAATATTTTATTTTTCACCTGTAATAGCCATCATAAAAATGACCTGTTCTCAGACTAATCAAACAACAGCCTCTTTTATTCCTTTTAACCTTAAAGCTAGTCTGTTGATATTTCACAGACTGCGCAACACCAGTTATTTTCAGCTGTTTTTCCCTCCTTTACCCACTGATGGCTTCAGCTATTTCATTCACGTCATTCATTGTTATTTCAGTAGCCTCAAGCCTTGGACACCCACAATTTCCTGAGTCATGTGAAGATTTTACACTGAAGAAGACATCGACTCATGGCCTTTCATGTGTCAGCCTTGCTTTTACACTTTGCCACTTCAAGTTAAATGCAGGCCAAAAGGTCTCACTCACATTGTTTTCATTTATTTATTTCATATGCAGTGGGTCCACTGTGTTCTGTTTTTTTTTCTTCTGACATCTCAATTATTTTGTAAATTCTTACTGCGTGAAATCTATTGCTTCACAGCCCATATATTGGGGTCAAATGGAAAAGAGACAAGTTGGCAAAGTCAATACCCGGAGTCATTTATTTATTTATTGAAATGCCAGGATGGTGGACATACTTTAAACTGAAACAAAATGAAAGATAATGTCCCAGCAGAGATGTACAAGGCTGCAAATAATTATGAACAGGTTTCACAGACAGGCATCAAGCCTAGTCCTAAACTACACAGCCCGTAGGAAAATCAGAAACATGGAAGGATATTTGACCTCATGTGCTTTAAAATAGATAAATTTTCAATAAATTATTACTTGCTGTGGGGTGAGTTATCATTTTTGGAATGTACCTTCTTAGGGGGTTGCAAGTCATTCTGTCTGAGAAGTCTTGTTAGACACTTTTAATAAAGCAAAGTATAAAATATGAAAATATGTGCATTGGCATTTGGAGCTTGCTTTGTGCACTGCGGCACAGTCATGCTGGAATAGAAAACGGTCCTTTCCCAAACTGTGTCCACAAATGTAAAGGCACGTTGTTTAAAATGTCTTGGTTTACTGAAGCATTCAGTCTGGAAACACTTGCTGATTTGTGGGTGTCGTGCCTTAGCTGCTAAATCGTTACAATTTCTAGTTTGTCAGAGTAGCTCTGATACTTTTTCACTTACTTTCTAATCCCAAAGTTTGACGTGTGCCATTATGCCATTAAGTGACCTTTTATCACCACAGCACGCAGTGTCAACAGTGTAAAATTCTTCTCTGCCCCGTAATTACCTTATTCACCTCACTTGTCTATAGTTTTTTTTGTCGTGGCTGATCGAAGTACGTGGAAACGGAAACAATGTAGTTCACCGCTCGATGAAAATTAAGAGAAAAACAATGCAGGCTAGTGTTTGTGAGCCACAGCTATAATTTTAATACGCAGACTATTCAAAATTATTTTAACCGGCTAGGCTTGTTTGCACTGCTTTTGTAACTATACGGAACGTGAACACTAAGGAAAAATATTTGCATAAATCACCCTCACAGTTACACAGTTGGGAGTTTAAATTCTGAAGAATCTGCCAAAACAACAAATCTAGTTTTGCTAAACCTGACTTGTTTGGTCTTTAAAGGCCAGACTAGGTGGCCATCTAGTGGTATAGAGTGGTACTGCTACAATTCCAAGGCGTGAGGGAAATTTGCTTTAAAACTGAGCGCCGCTAAATGCGTTTCAGTTGCATTTTCAAATCGAAATATATCTTACAAAAGACCTTTTAATTAGTGCTACTAAATAGTTTTAAAATATCAGTAAATTGGTTCATAATCCAGGTATTTTTAGTATAACATTAGCATATAAGCAGAAGGCACACATTCAAGCACTCCTAAGTGTGTCCATTTTCAGACATATCTGAATTGCTCAATGTTCTTATCTGTCAGTATTACTAATATACCACTGATCTACGTACAGTAACATACTCTTAAAATGTATTTATGTAATAGTAATTCACTTAACTGTGAGTTACTTATCTCTAGTTTTTATACCCAGGATTTTTGTATATATCATAGTTTATTTCTTAAAGAGCTTATTCTACAGATGTTTTGTTGGATTATTTAAGTTTTATATCTTAAGTTGTTGTTGTCCTTGCTGTCAGAACATAAGAAATTTCCTCCAGGATCAATAACATTTTCAGATTCATCCTTCTACAGTGGACAAACCTTCCAAATTCTCCATCAGCACACCCTGGACCTTCCCTGCCCTCCATTGAATGTAGTTTCCATTTGTTAATTGTCATATTGTATAACAAATAAAGGACTATATTATTCATCAGATGTGTCAGACACTGAGACATCACCCCCAATTTAAATACAAAATATGTTTGCTGTAGCTAGATAACAACCACATACATTATTTTGAAAAGTAACATGTTTTAAAAAAGTTACTATATAATACCGTATTTGTATTCGGCTCCACCCCCAATTTTTTTTTATCTTAGGGGTGGAGCTGAATACAAATATGGTATTTGGAAAGGCACAAATAATGTATTTTTTACGAATACCGTATTCGGACCAACACTTAAAAAAATATTTGTATTCGGGAAATACCGCCCCCGCCCTGGTCACATGCTCGCGTTCCAGGGTACATACTCCGCCTCCCCCTGGTACAGCCTTGCATTTTAGAAAAGATACACCACCACCCCGCTACAGCCTCGCGTTCGGGAGAAGATACTCCGCCTCCCCGGTACACACTCGCCCCCGGTACACCCTCGCGTTCGGGAGTAGATACGCCACTTCCACCCCCGCCCCCTGTCACACACTCAATTTCACTAGTAGATTCGGGGAGCAGCGGACGAATTAATGAACAGTATTCGAATACAAATACGAATACGAATAATTTTCTCTTTTAACAAATACAAATACAGATACAAATAGCGGCCTCTCTAAACACCCCTAAAATGTATATATGAATCTGGGAGTCCATGGAACGTTCCCAACATTGGGATTAGTCCCTAGTTGGAAAAAGCCCAGAGCCTTTTATTCTACCCGTAACTAATTCTAATTAGCGAAATTCAACGCTTAACTAATGACGGCAGTGGAAAATTTGAACTCACTGACCAAAGTGTTAAACCAAACATAAACCAATGAGTCATCCAGTAACATAAATTATACTGAGAAGACAAGACATTGTAACAAACTGCACCACTACTACATAAAGATTTTCCTCTGGTTCTTACACTGTTCTGAAACTTGAATGTGTCCTCATATTGTTAGTCACTTTGGACAAATGCGTCCACCAACTGATTGTAATAATAGTGACAACAATAACAACAAAATAATGAAATAAAAACAAAATGAAAAAAATGCTAATAACTGTCACTAAGGTTTAAATATATACAAACATATACAACTGTACCACTGCCAGGAATACTAATGTTTAGAAAGTTTAGCGGTGAAACCAGTGTTGAGTAAAATGTTGTTACCCTCATGCAGGCTTAAGCCTCTAATATGAATGATCTCTCACCGTTTTAAGCTATAAGTGTATTACATTTATATCTGGGTATTATTGCAGTTTTGTGATGAGGTGGAGGCAAGACCAGGAATCGACTTTGGCTTCAGAGAACTGAGACCCACCAGAGACGTTATAAAAGACTTGAGGGCTGCCCACACAGCAGCAGGTGGTTCTTACACCACATGCATATTCTGTTTACAGCAGATATATACTTGCCTGTAACTGTTAATGCAGAACAGGTTGGTAGAGCTGCAAAGCTAATGCTATAAAGGCTTTTTGGTGAGTAAAAACGAAAACATATATTAACCTCCATGTTCCACTCTTATCCCTTCTTAAACAGAATTAATCACGTCACTGTCCTGTAAGATGTACATACGGAATCTCGGATCTGATTTGTTGCCCAGGATAGCGCCTCATTTTAAAAGCACTCCAGACAGAAACACATTAAACATCATCAAGAAAGGCACGGCTAAACTCATCATTTAAGTGTCAATGCATTGTTTTCCATGATATCACAGAAAGACTCACTTCAAAATGTGTTATTTTTGCTAATAAGATCCTGTAGAAGAACTCTACAGACTGAAGATAATGGCATATTCTGAAATGTAAAGTTTTAATGCTACATCCATCCATTTTCTACCCTTTATCGCACACTCAGGGTCGGGGGCCTGGAGCCTATCCCAGCTGCTGCGGGCGAAGGCGGGGTACACCCTGGACAGTCGCCAGCACATCGTGGGGCCACACATTCACACTCAAGGTCACACCTTTGGGGCAATTTAGTGCGCTCAGTCAACCTATGATTTATGTTTTTGTAACTTATATTCCTTAAACCACATTACTGAATTAGTCTTACAAGAAGGTGGTTTCAGTGGCAGCAAATCTCCAAATGCTGCACCAGAACAGGTTCTAAATTGGTAACAAGGTGAGTTAAAAGACATTTTTGGCGTTAAATTTGGAAAGAAAGATTGTGTGGATTTAAGAGTTTGTGGAAAAAAACCCCCAGATATCCTACCAGGCTACATGCCATCATGACCTATCTACAATAAGGGGCAAGATGAAAATCTGCAAGGAAGTTAAATGAAAATATCTTCCAGAAGCACAGTCGATGCTTATAAAGTAAAGTGGCCTTCATAGTCACAGCACTCAGTGTGAACAGTGTGAAATTTAATTCATTTAATTCATTCACATAGTGAAGCAGTGTGTGGGAATGGTCCGTTGCTCAAGGGTGCCACAGTGGTGCCCCTGGCAGTCATGGCATTCAAACCCTTGGCCTTCTGATAGCAAGGGCCACTCCCTAATCACCAGGCTACCAGCTGCCCCAGCTGGTGGTTCAATGAAGAAATTCTCAACCACTGAATACTTATATAGGTTTATAGATACAGGCCACCCAGCATTATAAGAAAAGCATCAGGGCTTGCATCTTGGAAAAAGGATCATCATAAAGGACAAAGTGCAGATTGCTAATTACTCCCACTTATGGCATTAATACTGCAGTACAGCTACTATGTACCACAGAAGCTACCAACAAAATTGTGATCAAAATTGGACATTTTGTCAATATCAGTTATGACTCCAGTCATTTATGCTCATCATAGATTGTGTCTTTTTGTATTTATATTCAAATAAATGTAAGTTATTCTATTTATGTCTCAAACAGTAAGAAAATTAAGTCTTGAATTCAGTTTAAGGAAATCTGCTTTGGCCCTCATTCCCTGGATCTTTTATGTATTCAGTGCTGTAGTTTAACCCACAAAACACACACACACACACACACACACACACACACCTACACACACACACACACTAACACATATACACACACACATAATTTATGGGGTGGAAGAATTAGGTACATGGCACCCCCAGCTGGTTAGTTCTAGAATTGCTTCTTGTTTTATAACAATATACTGTAAACACACACACACACACACACACACACACACACACACACACACACACACACGCACACAGTTTTTAAGCAGACATAAACACAAGAGAATGAGAAAACAAATCAGACCTGGACACATTTTTGGTCTAAAGTCGCACTTTAATCCTAACACATATTGGTTGGTTCGCCCACACCCTCCCCTCTCCATTCCCACCCCAAACAACAGGCACACAGAGAGCGATGAGTAAGGGACAGTTCAACAGTTCTTGAACAAAATCCAAACGGGTTACAAACTCCATGGTGAGCTTCTGAGGTAAGAGCAGGAGAACACACAGACAAAGAGAGGGAAAAAGGATCCTAGCATATACAGAAATACAGAGTCAAAAAGTGACCATCAGAAGAATTGTTAGCATCTACCAATATCAGCATATTCTGTGAGGACATTTTCTGAGAAAAACAAACCAAAAAAAAGCTTCTGCATTTTTCATCAATACGTGGAAAGAGAAAAAAAAATGTTACGGTGGAACTCTTTGGTTTTCACTGTTGAGGTTTTTTTTTTCTTCTCATAAGTAAAAATCTTTGCTGCCCTCATCAAATTACCTTTGGATTAAAGCTGTATTGTATATAAAACAAAAGGTAAAGGAAAAAGAAGGCAAATAATAAAAAAAAGGATCTCTAATTATACAAAAGAGAAACAAAAGGAGAAGGTCACAGAATTTTTATTCTGTCATTTGAATATGGTGTTTTGAAAATTTAAGTCATATACTATTCAATTGAATGTGTCCATAAACGCCTACATATCCCAAAGGTACTCAGCACATGAAAGTTAATATTGTAATTTGGCCAGTTAAGACACCTGGCAGCATGATGCTTTTCAGTATGCAGGAATCCCAGATACAGATTACAGTGTTATGGAAGATATGCGGCTGCACTTCTGTGTATCAGTATCAATTATATTTGACCTTTAAGAAAAGTACAAGTACGAAAAACAAGGCAAATAATGTCATTTTAAATGCAGTGGCCTGATAAGCTACTATATAAAAAAAGCTGTATGTATTTATGAGTGTGTGTGTATGAGAGTGTGTCTAACCTGTGGCAGTAGCCCCCAGGTGTTAACTTTGGTATCGCACTAGGTTCTCTATTGAAGACACCCACCCACACACACACACACACACAAACACATACACCCATACAGAAAGAAACAGATAAACTCAATCTGTAGAACAAAAGAAATGGAACAGCCAACATTCTCTGGGTTTCAACACATTAAATGATTCCTGATTCAAAAGCATAGATTTCTGTGGTTTTCTGAGTGTAAAGTTAGTGGGCCAGGAACAATAGGATGCCTCGTAATTGGGTGGGGGAAGTTTGTGAACCCTTTTACTCACGCAAATGAAGCTAATCAAACCCTCTCCTGAGCAAAGTCTCCTCTGTTCACCTTTTTTTTCTTCAAAAAAGTTAAAGCTTTTGTATTCATCTATTTGGCATTTTCTACTCAAACATGAGGTATATGCAGTGTATCTCTCTTTGTCTCGTATCCAACTCATCCAACAAAATACAAGAACAAATCCAATAAAAAATTAAAGGAAGGAATGAGTTGGATCTGGGGTATGGAGGTTGGGCCATGCTTATCAGTAACCGATCACCGCAGGCTGAGTAGAGGGCGAGCGACTGAAGCTTCTCGGAGCCACAGTTTTCTTCTTTGGATATTTGTTCTTAGCCTCTATTATCTCCTACGACACTTCGGTTTGGTTCGTTTAAAAGCAGCAGGCAAATCAGGCAATGGACGTCATATCGGCGCCCACTAACGAAACAGTCAATTTTGGTAGCTAGATTTGGTTTTAAGAAGAGATCTTATTTTGTTATTAATCTCAGTGATGACCAGTCCCCCCCACCCACCCTCCAGAAAGTCATCCCACATCTTTCCGTTAGATTTTGTCTTTACAAAGATTAAAAAAGACCAAATTTATAAATTAAAAAACAGCATAAATACATAAATTAGCCAATAAATAAAGATGAGAGTTGCTAACATACAAGTTATCAAACAAATCATCGCAAAAACAACCCCTCCCCCCCTGCCCCCCCTACACTCCCCTTAACAATAAATACAAATCTCTGAATGAAAAGGAGATTCCAAAGAGAGACAGTTTAAAGCTTTTGGTCTAAAGTCATCATCATCATCATCATCATCATCATCATCAACATTTCATAAGGATGTATTTTTTTATCACAGCCTTTTTTTACATTAGCAATAAGTAAGCAGTAGAACATAGATCTTTTTTTTTCCTACAAAATCTATCGAAGCACTAACAGGTACATTCCCTCTAGAAGTGTATGCCAACTGGTTTTACAGCTGATTTGAAACCCATTCCTTCCCCCCTCCCACTAGTTTTCTCATTGGTTTCTACGTGTCTGAGCAAGATCACATAGTCAAACACTGTTTTGGTGACACACTGGACAGAAGGTGTGTAGGCTAACTGGTTATTTTCAGTTTGGTTTACATGCTGGAGAATAGCTTCCACACTCTCTCTCTCTCTCTCTCTCTCTCTCTCTCTCTCTCTCTCTCTCCTTCTCC
>JBBMFX010000134.1:45317-63925 GCA_037832545.1 Rhabdalestes septentrionalis | reverse complement strand
CACACACACACACACACACACACACACACACAAACACACACACACACACACATACACACACACACACACACACACACTCAACACCAAATCCTTGATTACTCATCACCCAAACATTACTAGCCATCCAAATGACCTCACCCCCTGTCATGTGACCTTGGCGACCTAGGCGCCATGGCAACCCTGTGACCCATCCGGTAGTTGCCTGGGAGACGACCTTGGAGCCTGTCTGACCACAGCCCCCCTTTTCCCCCTCAGCAGAGAGAAGGCAGGCGATCGATATTCTATCACACAGAACAGTGGAGCGAGAGGGGGAGAGGGGGAGAATTAGAGAGAGGGAGAGAGAAATGGAGGTGCAGAGAGATTATAGGCGGGGGAGGACAGCTGACAAAGAGAGTGGAGTGTGTGGTGTTTGTGTGTGTGTGTGTGTGTGTGTGTGCACGCATCATAATGAGGGGACATATTTCTGTTGTTATGGAGAGATGGCTTCGAGGCATGTTGGTAATTTTGTTTAGTAGGTGTGTGTATGCAGGCGAGTGTGCGTGTGCGTGCGTGTGTGTGTGCACAATGTAAGGCCCATTGCTGCTTTGTTCATCATCAAAATGAAATGCAGGCTGCGTTTAACTAGAGAATTCAAAGTCAAAGCTCTTTCAGTGCTGGCTGTATTTTCCTTTTTCTATACCAGTTCTCGTATCCCCTCGAAAACTCTCACCAGATACAACGGAGGTTTAACCGTCACATTGAAAAACAGAATGGCTGCATCTTCTTCTCGGTGAAAATCTATCTATTTAAAAACGACCAATGAAAGGGATTTGTTCATGAATTTGCAGTTTATAAATAACAGTCTACGGGAGTAAAACTGAAATAAAATAGTTTAAGCTTACCTTCGTATTTTAGTATCGTATTTTGCAGTTTCTGTTCACCTAAAGGTACCTATGTTGTCAAGCTGAATTTTTTTTATGAAGCACAGTTTTTTAAATGAACTTTATAATGTCATTAAACTACACATATGCCAGTGCAGTACTAGAGTAAATGTATAATCCCTATTTTAAGTGTCTTTTGATTAAATGTTTTGTCATTGAACACAAATGATATGTGTATTTGTAATGTAAGTTGTGTAAGAAACATTCAAATCAGTAGTCCATTTAGTTTTAGAGATTTTCCTTTTGAATTAAAAATGTAAACATAGGCCTTTGGGACCAGGTGTCACCAAATGACACTAATGGACCTCCACATTAGTGTAATAATAATAACAATAACAATAAAAATAATAATAATTAATAATAATAATAATAATAATAATAATAATAATAATAATAATAATAATAATAATTATTATTATTATTATTATTATTATATTTGTAAATCATTATTATTCTACACCTTTGTAATAAACACATTTATGTCATAAAATAATTTTCTATGTTCCCTTTTTATTTATTTGTAATAACTAACTAAAAATAAGACAGTAAGACAAACAGCTAATGACACTTATTTTAAACATTTGGATTATATATTTAGTTTTGTCATAATCCAAATGATTAAGAATGAAAAAAAATTAAGATGTGTCTTGACAGACATGATGCTCTGTAGAAATCAAATCACAGGCATGGGGAGTGTATTGCTCTGAAAGTGGAATAAGATACCTTTTATAGTATTTTATTTTAGGGCTAAAGAGATCAAATTAGCCACTGTTCTGTTTATTTCTGAGTGTGTGTTTTAGTTCTGAGTGTGTGCTGGTTTATGCATTTTCATCCTGCACATTCTAAAGTTATTGCTTTACAGTAATAACAGACCTTGTTCTTAATTGGGTGCATTTTCCAACAACTTCCCCAACCCAAAGGACATTTTGATTATGCACACATGAATATCAGAGGTAATACGTCTTGAACACAAATGATTTAGGGTTTTTTTAAATTTTGTGATTTTTAAAATGATTAAAAAGTAATAATCCTGAAGACATTCATTTTCTTTAACTGATTACTCATTACGAGTGTCATGGGTACCCGAAGCCTATCCTGGGGCCTGCAGGCATGAGGCAGGGCCCTCCGCACACACACACGCACACACACACACACACACGGTCAGTTTAGAATCTCTAGTTCACCTGACACACAGCTTTGGTCTGTGAGAGAATCTGGCGAAAGTCCACACTAGCGCAGGGAGAACATGCAAACTCAACTCGCACACACACACACACAGGTCAGGACCTGGATTTGAACGCCCAACCCTGGAGGTGTGTGTCAACACTGTTATCCACTGTGCCACTGTGGGGCGTGAAGATACTTTGTACTGAATCCCAAAAAACAAATGTGAAACCTACTGGTAAAACATCCTGAGGTTCTTCATAAAGCTGTGTTAAAGAGTATGAGGAATGTGAAAAGCCAACTATGGACTTTACACTTTTTGGTAACTGCCGAATTTGCTATTTGTTGCTTCATAGTTTTGCTGTATTCTAGAACTTTGAAGACATTACAATTGTACAGCAACATTTATGGAATCCTGCAGTTACCAAAAACTACAGTGAAGACTTGAAAACAATGCCTTCACAATATTCTGCAGATTGTGGCTGTCATAGGAAATGCAATACCTGTGAAATGGTAACTTTATACGAGGAAGAAAATGTCTTTAGCTTTTAATGTATGTTATTTGAAGGCTATTTCATTCAGTTTCGCCTGGTTTGTTATAAAGCGTTGATTCAACATTAAGAAACATTAATTTCAAATCAGGCAGATAAAAAGACAAAAAAAACTAAAAAAGAAGTTATGCAAGAACACGTTTTTGAGAGATTTATTGAAAACGGATGGTGGAGAAATAGGTGTTTTTGACAGAGTGTGTTGTGTGTCTCATGTGTACGTCCCTCTGTCATGGGCTTTAACTATAAATATCACCATGAATGTGTCATTATTATACAATAATTTGAGTCTGTGTTACATTTGAATCAGGAACAAGCAATCTCCATGTGTCAACAACGAACTGACTGAACTGGTCCATGCATGAGTCCCACACACTACTGGATTAATATAGCCATAACAGATTATTTCATAGACCACACACAAAAACAAACTGACACCAAGCTGAAAAAGAGAGATCCTTCTTTTTTATTTCATTTTCTTGCCGCTGTTTTGCACATAAGGTACATGGCCTTATTCTGTTTTCCTTTTTTTCTGTTTTTCTCCCTTATTTAATTAATGAAATCGGAGAGAAATCTCTTTTTCCTAGGACACAGAAAGGTTTGTATTTTTCTTCTTTATCTGAACAGGGGAGAGGTAGGAGAAGAGGGAGAGGACTGGGACTGAGGGAAGAAGGTTCGTTCACAGCATTCACAAACAGACGGACGGACAGACGGACAGAAAACGGGAAGAGGAGGAGGAGAGAGGAAAGGGCAGTGCAGGAGAAAGGGGTCGGGAGGAAGGAGTGGGGTGTGAGAGAGAAAGAGAGAGAGTGACAGTGGCAGTGTGCTTTGTCATGTCTAAAGAAATAAACCCAAGAAAAAATAGAAACAAGCAGATCTCAAAATAAAAAAATGCTAAAAACACTCAGTCATCTATCTAAAAAACACACACACGGTAGCAGAAATAGGAGATGAGAGAGAGAGAGAGAGAGAGAGAGAGAGAGAGAGAAAGAGAGCAAAGAATGCAGCATCATGAATAGAAGAGAAGAGAAATGGACCGGAGGTGAGGGAGTGTTCATACTTTTTCCCCTGCAGAGGGCAAGAGTAAGTTTGACTATGATGCCAGTCAAGTTCTCGTTACACACAGGGAAAACAAAAACACTATAGACAGAGAGAGTAAGAGAAGTGAAAAGGAAGAGCAACAGTTTAGCGCAGAAATAAAGTGGCAGTGTGTGCACAGGACTCTTGGGTCCTAGTTTGTCATGACAGAATTAAAGCGCAGCTGCCAGCTACAGCCTTGATAAGAGTGACACTAGTGTTCAGTACAACATTGGCAGTTTAGTGAACAATATTGATAAACAACACAATAAAAAGATTGGCAGAATAAGCTGTAGATTTTCGAGTCGGACAAGAAAAAAAAAGAAGGCAGGAAAGGAGGGCGGACTCCTCTCCTCTGTTGTTGGTCCTCTTTATCTTCTTGACATTTTCAGTTGTTTGAGGAATGTAACATGGGCAGTGATGGTCCTTTTTAGTAGATTCTCTTGTAGTTGTATGGAATGAAAGAGAATAAAGAGTAGGCGAAGGAGAAAGAGGCAAGGAAGGAGAGAAAGGAAGGGGGGTGTGCAAGAAACAGGAACCGAATGAAGAGTATGAAGGGTGAATAGATCATTTAATAGTAGGTTTCCTTTTCAACCCAACCTGGAGAGACAAAATGAGCGAGAGGGAAAAAAAGGAAAGGTTTTGGTTAAATAGAAATTTCACCATACAAGAGTACATGTGGATGTGGGGATGTGTTTAATACCTCCTGGGTTGCGGCGCAAGATGAGTTTTCGGATCTCATCGTAAACAAAGATAAGGAAACTGTATGGGAATGCACAGAACCACCAGCTGGGCCTGAAGGACACACACACACACACACACACACACACACACACACACACACACACACACAAAAACACACACAGAGTCCTGAATAATCCAATATCATCAAAGTAATCAAATCACTTTCCACCTTCAAAAGGCCCTGATTGCTATTCTAGTCTTTACCACAAGAGGGCACCTGAGCTTCATAGACAAACTTTTACATTATATGTCAAAAAGTGCATGGACACATGCACATCACACACATATATACCTGTTCATCTCAAAACCACGGGTATAATCTGGGTTCCTACGCATATTCGATTTCAAAACCCTTGGTAGATTAACGAGAATATATTTACAAACTGAGCACAAATATTTAGTTAAAAAACAGTATTTTACATTCTGACTATGTATGCCTTAATGGTTAGTAATCAGTAAGAGAATGCCTCTTATTGAGAAATTTACACAAGTGTGCACACACACACACCAACACTCTGGCCCACTCCCTCACACAGTGATTAACATGTATCCTGCACTGGTTCCTGCTTCAAGTGCAATGAAAAAGCATTCTGCTCATAGATCAGTTTATTTTTAGAAATTCAAACTTTTATATTATAGAAAACATAGCAATAAACTTATTCTGTAATCTCATTTCCTTTTTTTATACTAACCCAGACCTAGAAATGACTAAAATTGTATTCCATACTTTGTAGAAACATTGATCAAAGTCAACCTAAAAGTAAAATGGTTCATAATCGTTGGTTCATAATCCTGGTCGTATTAAGCATGATTCATCACTAATTTTAAAAGACACTATTCTTTTCCCATCAAAGTAAAGGCTTTTCATTCTGGTACTGAATTTCGGGTTACATCATCTTGAAGAAATACACAGTAAAATCAGGTTTTACCTCTTATTTCCACTACCATTATTAATTAATGAGAAATACGCTGAGCTATTTTAAAAAGGACGACAATGTTTTACTTGGAAATACCTCACAGCATAGAAAGACAATTTGTCATGATTTCCAATTGATGTTGATTTAATACAGAGTTTGTCCTCCCATTTACAGCAGTAACAGCCCCGGCATTTGATTTGATTCACGCACAGGAGATTCTGTGACCTCAGGGCTCTGTTCAGGCCAGTCAAATTAATCCACACAAAACCTTTTCTCTATGCTCCACTGAAACAGGTAAAAAGTAATCTCCAAGCTGTTGAGAACACAGTAGCATTAGGCTTTCAATTCACTACAGCAAATATAGTCATTATTCCCTTATTCGTTCTACATAAAGCCATTTACACACATGACAATGCATTCAGGCTGGTGGTGCTCTTCTGGCCTCCACAAAACCTGGTTTTATGCATCTCACTGTGTAGCGCTATTCATCAGTTCTGAGAACACGTGTCCCATGAGTCTAAAACTGTCATTTCCAGTCTGCACAGCTGACCACGGTGCACAAATGTGACAAACTGATATCTTCAAGACCTGATAAAAGTGCCACTTTGAAAGTCACAGGGTTCCTTAGTGTGAAATAGTCTACTCCTAATGTTTGTCTCTAGTCAAGGACAGTCATTGCGATTCCAAGGCCATTCAGTGCACTTTACAGGATTAAATAAATATACATAAACATCAAAATAGAACAAAGTAAAGACAAAAAACGAATACATAAAAGGGTGTGTTTTTAGCTACGGTTGGGGCACATATGGTATTGAATGGATGTTGGTTGGACCGAATTTTTCAGGGTTGTCAAACTCCAGTCCTGGAGGGCTGGTGTCCGGCACAGTTTGATGGTTCTCCTACTCAAACACATTCACTATTCCTGAACCATGTGTTTCTGAACAGGGAAATCACCAAAACACTGGAGTTCCACACCCCTGGAATTGTGGCTAAACGCCATTCCATCATATTCAGTTTCATCTATGTTTACTGCTAGCTGAGCAGCTCCTGCAGATCTAACAGCCCCACCAGGTTTGTATGCATTGGACATATCAGAGATGTATTTAGAACTCAGATCACTGACTTGTACACAATGTGTAATTCTTTAAAATCCCTTCTGTATTGAACTGGGAGCCAGTAAAAGGAACTGAGAACTAATTCTTTGTTGTGGTTAGAACTCTGGCATTGGCATTTTCTAGATGAACAGTGCAAAAGCCAACAATAAAGGAACCAGAGACTATATGGTTATATTGTTATGTACCTAGGAATAGGTGGGGCAGGAATAGTCAAATATATAAATTAGAAACAGGTGTCCACATACTTTTGAGCATATAGTGTTAGTAAGAGACTCACTTAAGTGGGTACATCCTGAGAGCCACATCCATGCCCGGGCAGTAAGACAGGAAAGCTGCCAGTGCTGTTTCTTCAAAAAGACCAAATATCAGGATCTTATTCCTGCAGAAAAAAGAAAGGATGAGAGAGAGAGAGGGGGAGAAGGAGAAAGATAGATCAAATAAACATGCTAACCACAATGTTAACCACATTTATTCTCTTAAGTTGATTGTAAGGACCACATTTCCAGTCTGTCCATGATGTCCTAGTCTGTTCATCTCCTCATGATGTGCCAATCTAATACTTATCTTGCAGTGAAAGTGAGAAAAAAAGCGGAGACACTAACTTCATGCCCTGCTGGAACACAGAGTTGCGTCTGGTCTTGCAGATGATGACATCGGCCCACTGTACCACCACGATGCTGACGAAGAAGGCTGTGTGACATGTGAACTCCACAATCTTCCTCTGTTCGTAGGTCTGGGAAAGAAAAAGGTCAAGAGGCAGTCAGAAAGAGAATGAAAGGAATAAAGGAAGATAAGTAGAAAATGAAGGAAAAAAAGAGAGAGTGAAATGGACATCATACAAATTGACAAGTGAATAAAGTCAGTTTTTCTCTCTCTCACACACGTATATATATATATATGTGTGTGTGAGGCATGCTGGATAAATTGTCATTTTAAGACATTAGTGGGAGTGGTCTTACTTGTCTGAATGTACTGTATGTAAAATGACAGAGCAAGCATGGGAGGTGTGTCTCCACTGTACACAGCATGTAGATGGATGATTAAATTTCACTACTGACCCACTGTTGCCCGTAGCTGTCCTCCAGATCATTATTTGAACGGTCGTCCCAGTTGAGCCGGATGCCCACAAGTAGTGAAGGAAGGAACCCATTCTCAGCCATGATCACAAAATAAGCAAAGAAGCCTCCCAGAGCCTGAATCATCCCTGCATGAGCATAGAGAGAGCGTCATAAAGGTCCTACAAAAATTAATAACCGCAAAGAGGACAAAATGCCTGATCTTACTTTAGAATGACAAGCTAACATGTTTTAAAAGAAAAAAAGAGCTACTGCTAAAGACAATCATTTTATTATTTAATCCATTAACACACATTCAAATGAAAACTGGCACCTCCATATTTGACCTACAACATGATTTGATTGACTTCATTCACAAGATATTAGTGATGATAATATATTTTTAAGTTAGCCATTCCAACATTTGGAGACACAAAATGCTTCCAAGCATTTTGGAAACTGGCACTAGACATTTGGAAGATCCTTGTTTATTAATAAAGACAACTGAACAACTGACTTTAATGTGTATTACAGTGACTGCCACAAACACTGGGCCTCCTTCTAAACATGAGCAAAGTAGCTTGTGAAGAAATATTCTTTACTGCCTGAAGGTTTGATCTTTCGTTATATTAACAAAAACCCAACAGAGGTGTATTCAGGGACATAATTTATCAACTCGAGATTTTAAGGGTCTGCCTTTAAGAGCATGTATATTTTACTGAGGAGGATGGTTTAAATCTCCAAGGATCACAGCTAAGGAATCGCAGGCCTTAGGCCTTGGAGTCAAAAACTACAATAAGTTGTCATCTACATAGCCACAAGTGGTATGCAGGGGTATGCTGCCAGAGGAGAGCCTCTACTGGTAATGATCAACAAACTCGAGCACCTACAGTTTGCCAGATGTTACTTGAACTTGAACTTTCACTTTGAATCAGGTAAGATTAAAATAAATCTTATTTGGTAACAAACACCAAAAGTACTACTGGCAGGGGCGTAGCTAAGGGGGGGTAAACATGGACGATTCATGGGGCCCAGCATTCCGGGGGGCCCATGGAAACCCTCTAATATTTAACCATCCATGAATAGGAAACTCCATTAGTAGTGCGTGTGTGTTGGTACGGTTTGGGGGAAGCATGGGGCCCAAAAAGATTTTCTTTCAGGGGGCCCAAAATTGTGAGCTATGCCCCTGGCTACTGGTGTAGGGAAAGGTACCCATAATGAAGGTACCTCATGCATATTGTGAAAAATGTTTCTGTAACAGGTTCTTCGAATAAGTGCTCTGTGCATCACGGATGCCGATATTTATGATCAGATTTCAGAGAGGAAAAATACAACCAGTGTCATTCTGTAAATACCACAAACTCACATTGTGACATGCCATGCTGTTAGGTTGGGTTTGAGCATTTTGAGCATGAAAGTCTAACTTTAAACGGTCATCAAGTGAAAAGCTGCAACTGAAATAGTTCCTTTCATGATTTAGTAGTTTTTAAAGAAAAATTGCACATTAGTATTGGTTGTGATTCATAATTGCAAATGCAGTATTGCAAGGAGAACTGGAACAATGCCATGTGTGTATTATAACATGACTTTTTTTTTATTTAATGTACTCATTATTAGACTTGGAAGTAAACCCTGTGAATGAGTGAGTGAGACCGAAGTGTTGCTGTGTACTAACCAATCTGTCCATAGGCAATACTGATCAGACGCTCATTGACAAGCTTGTCCCTCAGAGGGTTACGAGGCTGTCGCTTCATGATGTCGCTCTCTGCAGCTTCATAAGCCAAGGAAATCGCAGGCACCTGGGATAGAGGGCAGATCACCTGGTGAGTGTGTGTGTATGCAAGGTAAATAAGGTGGAGATGTGTTTTTTGTGGGGTGAGGAAATGTATGTGTGTCTGTAATGTACAAATCTGGAGAACTCTCCCAAATAACAGCGTTTCCAGCTGAGCCAAAAAACAGGATGGATCCCTAAACTAACAGCCTCTTTCTCCCACGTTCTCCATGTTCTCACCTGTCACAGATCCTCTATGCAAATACTCCTCATTAGAAGATTTTAATCAGATAAAGAAAAATATACATTTACTTGCTAAAAACTAAATAATAACCTTAATAATAAAAATATAATTTTGTTGTTTGTTTTCAACAAAATTGATTTCCTGAGTAAATACCGATGTCTGTTAAAAATTTCAAGTGAATATATTTACTGAAAAAGTTTTTTTTGAATGTTTTCAATGATTATTTCCGTTTTGTATGTCGGGGTCTGGGGCTCAAACACTGGCTGTTCTTTGAAATCCAAATAAACTTTTGCTTGTTTAAACTGCAGTTTTATGGAGCACTAACGTTTCACGGTTGCACTTCTGAAGGAACTTACCAGCACAATTTGGTACAAACCATTTGGGAAGCAAACCCAGTGTGTCAGTATCTGTTTGAGTGTACATACGAACTCTTGTCTATAAATGTTTGTTTACTAATACACGTCTTCGTTGTGCACATGTGAGTTTCTCACCATGTCGGTTCCCAGGTCGATGCAGAGAATGGTAATGGTGCCAAGAGGAAGGGGAATATTGACCAAAATAAAAAACAGGAAGGGAGTGATTTCAGGGATGTTGCTGGTCAGAGTGTAGGCAATAGACTTCTTCAGGTTATCAAAGATCAGACGTCCTATAAATCAAAACACACACATACAGCTTCATCAGCACACTTTATTCATCAGACATTAATCAGACTTTATCACAATTTTCTGTTGTTGTTCCCTTTTTGCATTTTGCTCACAACTCATCATTTCTGCCCGTTTTTTTCTTTCTATTTCTCACCTTCTTCCACTCCAGTGACAATGGAGGCAAAGTTGTCATCCAGCAGGATCATGTCAGCTGCCTGCTTAGAAACATCTGAGCCAGAGATTCCCATGGCAACACCAATGTCAGCCTTCTTCAGAGCTGGAGAGTCATTCACACCATCACCAGTCACCGCCACAATGGCCCCCTGAAAATCACCGAATTGTTATTACAGACAATGTGATAATGAGAACAGATGGATGAACATTTATACTACTAACTAATATTTATATATTTTTCTCATTAAATATATGGGCTTCAGGCCTGGTTGTAAGGAAGTTCACACTGTGTATTTTGCTGTGGTGTGTTCACCTGTGCCACTTTTTAAATCTGCCTATGCTAACACAAGATAATTAAAAAAATGTAACTGGGAGATCATCTAATTGTAATATTTAACATATAATGCCTATTTCAATAAACTTACACAAGCAGCAAACTAAATTACAGTTGGCACCAGTGTTCACCTAAGGTCCAATTTTGCAGAGTACATTGAATCCTTAATCTATATGGGTTTGAAAACATGGCGGTGGGAAGATCACCTCACCCAAATGAAGAGGTGCTCTGTCTGACTGTGGCTAATGTGAGGAGGACTCTGTCAAATTATGGAAAGCTGCTGGTCCAGACAACAAATCCTAGTCGTGAGCTCAGAGGATACACAGACCAGCTGGCATTCTAATGTGCTGCAATGCCACCACCATCATCTCCGAGCCAAAAAATCTGTCAGTATCCTGCCTCAGTGACTACTGTCCTGTTGTACTCACACCAGTCATCATGTAATGCTTTGAGAGGCTTGTCGTTAAGCACATAAAATCTAATCTACCTCTCTCTCTAGACACTCTACAGTTTCACCCTCATACCAGCTGTTCAATTAATGATCCCATCACTACCACTCGTCATCTGGCTTTTTTTCATTTGGACAAAAAGGACACATATGTTAGAATGCTGTTCACAGATGTCAGTTGAGCTTCAACATCATCATTCCTCTGTATCTGATAGAAAAGCAGGACCTGAACACTACCTTCTACCACTGAATCCTGGACTTCCCGAGTGGGAGACCTGAGAATCAGGTTCAGGAGCAACATCTCCAGCAGCACCATGCTGTGCACAGGGCACCCCAGGGTCATGAGCTCAACCCTCATCATCAAATCAGCTGATGACATAATGTGGTGGGTTTTATCAGTGAGAACAATTAGGTGGGGCACAGAGACAACTACCTCTCTCTGAATGTGGACAAAACAAATCAGTTGGTTGTTGACTTCAGGAGAACACGCCAAGATCAAGCTACACTGAACATCAACAGCTCCTCAGAGAACAGCATCAAGAGCAACCAAGTTCCTTGGTGTTCACAACAAAAAGAACCTCATGTGGACCCTCAAACCCAGCTATCACCAAGATGCTATTGTTGCACACATTTTTTATTGATGTCTATCTCAATCGTTGCATTTTTTTGGCATTTTTGTACGCTTGACGAGTCTACTGGTAGAATACAGTATGTCATGATACTGTATTCATTCAAATTTGTATTGTTACTGCTCATGACAGCTGCAGTGCATTTTGTCTTATCCTGTACATTATTAAACAGCTGCTCTTGGGTTTTTTGCACTCTCTCATGTAGTCTTTTGTTCTTTTCTACTGCTTTATTTCACAGTGTACTGTGATTATAGTTAAAATGACAATAAAAATCTGCTTGAATTGATTTCTAAGATTGGCCTAATTCCCATATTTTAGGCAAAATGGAAGCAGCTATAATTTAAGAGTACAGATGGCTTAAATTACATTTATTTGGCTGTAGGTATATCAGTGTCATCCCAGTGCCCAAGAAGTCATCAGTGTCCTGCCCGCATGACTATCGGCCTGTTGCACTCACCCCCATCATCACAAAGTGCTTTGAAAGGCTGGTACGGAGACACATGAAAGCACACATTCCAGACCAACTTGACCTACTGCAGTTTGCATACCGCGCCAACCCGACAACTGATGATGCAATTTCAACTGCCCTTCACCTCACCCTCTCACATCTGGACTCAAAGGACTGCTATGTCAGAATGCTGTTCATAGATTTAGCTCAGCAATTAACACCATTGTTCCACAGAAACTGGTGGGGAAACTGAGCCTACTGGGCATGAACACCACACTCTGTAACTGGGTCTTAGATTTTCTGACTAACAGGACTCAGAACTAAAACCTCCAAGACGTCAGCCTGAGCACTGAATCGTCACAAGGATGTGTGCTAAGCCCACTACTGTTCACCCTGCTGACGCGTGACTGTGCTGCCCAGTTCAGCGTAAACCACATTATCAAGTTTGCAGACGACACAACAGTGGTGGGGCTCACAAGGAACAATGACGAGTCCGCGTACAGAGAAGAGGTCAAACAACTGGTGGTCTGATGTCGAGACAACTACCTTTCCCTTAACGTCAACAAGACAAATGAGATGGTCAGCGACTTCAGGAGGAAATCCGCCCTGTCCACCCCACTTCACATTAACAACTCGGCTGTGGAGAAAGTCAGCAGCGTGAAGTTCTTGTGCGTGCAGGTGACGGACAACCTCAGCTGGACACTCAACACCACTGGCATCACCAAGAAAGCCCACCAGTGCCTCCACTTTCTGAGGAGACTGCGTAAGGCCGGCCTTCCCCCTCCCATCCTCACCACCTTCTACCAGGGGACCATCGAGGGCATCCTCTGCAGCTGCATCACTTCCTGGTTTGGCAATTGCAACAGCGCTAACCGAAAGTCCCTTCAGCGGCTGGTGAGGAGCTGAGGAGATCATTGGTGTGTCCCTCCCACCACTCACTGAACTGAATAAAAAAATGCTGTGTTCCAAAATGGACTGTTTTCCCCACTGAAAATGGTTCAGAAGTATCCGTACCGCCACTACCAGACATCACAACAGCTTCTGAACGCATGCAACATCAGAGGCCTGAAACAGAGTCTGACTTCATACAGAGACTGACTTAAACACGCACATGAGTCTTTTTACACATGCACATGACACTTTCAGAATTCCATACCCACTGCACCTGGCACTTTCCAAAACCGCACTAAGATTGGCTGCTAAACATGTTGTTTAAAATAAAAAAAACTATTATTCACTTATTTGCTCTACATACAATTTGCCTAGATGCTGCAAATATAATGTTGCAGCAGTTGCCTTGCTCTTTGTATGTCCTTGTTTTAATTGTGTCCGTCTTTGTCCTACAATGTTTGTTTCAGAGAACGCTATTTTCACCCTCTGTGTACTTGTGTATGTGGCTGGGCTGACAACAAACTCTCTTGAATCTTGAATCAGTGCTTTATGTTTTTGTGTGCACCTGTCTCTGGCAGCCTTCTACAATAATGAGCTTCTGTTGTGGTGAGGTTCGGGCGAAGACGATCTCAGTGTGGTTCTTTAGCACATCATCCATCTGGTCCTGGGACATATCCTTCAGGTCCGTACCATGGATTACACAAGCTTTGGCATCCCTGATGATACACAGCACAAGAGAAAATAATAATTACTTTTGATGTTTATGCAGTACTCTTTCCAGATATTCCCATTCAGAATATAATGGGCTGGCTAGAATGCTAGAAAGATAGTACTACCCAAATGTAAGGAACATATTATGTAAGTTTCCAAAATGTGGACTAAGCCTAGTTCAGTTTGCTTTCACTGGAAAATCTCCAATTACAATAGTGTGTGGTCAAGGACTAGGCTTAATTACGGTTTGGGAAATCTGATACATTGTTTAAATATGATGGCTCTGTTGTAAAAACCTTTGTAAAGTTTTATGTGATGTAAAGCATGTGAGCATGTGTACTTGTGACTGGTACAGTACCTGGGGTTAACTTGGCTAACAGGGATGTTAAGGCGAGCAGCAATATCTTCCACTGTTTCATTGCCCTCAGAGATGATGCCCACCCCCTTGGCGATGGCCTTGGCTGTGATAGGGTGATCACCTGTCACCATGATAACCTTAATTCCGGCTGAACGGCATTTTCCTACAGCATCAGGTACTGCAGCACGAGGCGGGTCGATCATGGACATAAGCCCTACGAAGCACAAGTTATCCGTCTGGAAGTTGACATCATCTGTATCAAAGGCAAAGCCTTTGGGATACTGGTCCTCAGGCAAAAACACATGGCAGAAACCTGCATGGACATGAGGAGGGACAGAGATAGGGACAAAGATTTGGACTCAGTCTGAAATCTTCCAAAACAGAAAACACTTTTTGCATAAATCTCTAAAGAACTAACCATTATCATGGTGATTTGGCATACATTTGCTGTTGTTGTCATCAGCTGATCTGTTAAATAAACAGCTAAATACCTGTAATCATTTACACCCACTGTAGGACTCTACACCATTGCCAACTACTTCTCTCTAATCATTTAAACCCTGTAAACTGAAATAGATATACCGGGATACAGTGTGATTAGCAGCCACTGAAAACAACAGAATCAGGAGTGTTCAATTCTGTTGCTGATCAGGTGGGATAAACTATAATGGTAGACAAGTGATTAATTTTGCAATGGTATGAAAATTAAGGTCTGCATTAGAATGCAGACCATACTTTTTCAAACCATTAAAAATTTGGTTAAATTTGGTTAAATTTGGCATTCTTATAGTAAAAACAACCCTTTTCTCTCAACATGTCTCATATACATGTACTGTTTAACATGCCTCTGTTAATTTCATTGACTACACCAGCCTGTAGTCTTCTAGTCTGTAGTTTGTACGAATAATTCTAATTCATTTTGCTTGGTTGTTTACTACCCTCTCACTCACCCAAAACTCTTTCTCCCAGTCCTCCCAGCTCTAGGTAGGCATTCTGGAAAGCCTCCTTCATTTCCTCATCCATAGGTTGCTCTTTGCCCTGCACCATGATGGTGGAGCAGCGGTCCAGAATACGCTCTGGTGCTCCCTTCATTACCAGCAGGTACCGGTTATCATTGGGGTCTTCAGTTTCATGCACTGAAAGCTGGGAGTTACACAAACAAAACAACAATATTATATATGACTAACAATAATATTTTCAAATATTTTCATTTTAATCCCATTTCAAAATATTATTTTCACTGATCACACACATGACAAATGTAAATATATTTTTTGCCTATGAACCAGAGGAAGAAAATATATTTAATTGTACATTTGCTTTGGGACATTTTTTTCCTACCACGTTGTGAGTTTACTTACCTGGTATTTGTTGGTGGAGTTGAAGGGAATCTCAGCCACCTTCTTGTTCTTGTCCCTCATGGCTTTGACGGCGCCACAAGAGAGCTCGATACACTTCAGCAGGGCTGACTCGGAGGCGTCGCCAGCTACATCTCTCTTCAGGATAGGCAGAGATTCCTGACCCGCCTTAAACACAGCCCTATTGCAGAGCGCTGCCACGCGGGCTAGTGATACCCACGTCACAGATGTCTTGTCAAAGGATGTCCCTGAAAGAGAGACAAGGTTTAAAAAAAAAGAAAAAACATTTGGTGCTGGTGTGTGGGTGGGTTGGGGGCTTATGTATGTTTAACAGCCCCCTGAAGCAATAACTCTACTGTATAATGCACTACATCACAGTTACATAGCTACTATAACTATAACATTTTATTAAAAAGGGTAAATAGGAAAAGTTTCTTAGCAGGAAAAGAAACAGTTCGTTAAAAATGCCACCGGTAAGTGGAAGGTCAACTGCTCTTGAATATCATTTTTAAAAAATCTCAGCACTGCAGATTTTTCCTCTCACCAGACTGGTCCTCAGTGGTGTCAGCCTCGTGGATCTGATTGTCAAACCACATGTGTGCAACGGTCATGCGGTTCTGCGTGAGAGTGCCAGTTTTGTCCGAGCAGATGGTGGAGGTAGAACCCAGAGTTTCTACAGCCTCAAGGTTCTTCACCAGACAGTTCTTACGAGCCATGCGCTTAGCTGTAAGGGTCAGACAAACCTGAGAGAGAGAGAAAGAGAAAGAGAAAGAGAGAGAGGGGGAGACGGAGAAAAAGGGCAAAAGCAAGGAAAAGGAAAGGAGGTGACAGAAAGAAGGGCAGAGTAGAAAGGGTTTAAATGTAGAGAAAGCAGAAGTACCAGAGAGTGAGATAAAAACAAAAGTGCCATAAAGGGGATAGTAGAAAGAAACATGATTTTGAAGAAAATGTAGAAAAAATGGAGAGAGAAAAATGGAGAGAGAGATCCATTGTTAGTGAAACTACGTGACTCTTTTTAATGGCATGGTGCATTTGAGTGCAGTGCAGGGCAGCAGTGCACTTGCAGAACATTGTAAAATTCTAAAGAGACCCTTGAAGGACCAAGCAGAGATGCAGCATAGGTAGCTAATGCACATTCTAGCTTTGTGGTGCAGCCAGTGGGCGCAGGCTAGCCCAGCACAGTTGAGCACAGCGACAGCGAGCGTGTCAAAGTTTCCGCAGCCATTAGCCAGCGCAAGCTAACTAGAGATATCACAAAGTAATACTTTTTCAGCTTTTCACACTGGCCTAGAACTGCAACAGTGAGCGTCTGAAAAATAAGACAATAGAAAAAGAATAACACATACACGGAGAAAGCATGAGAGTTCCAGTCACTAAGAGTCACAAAAGCAGAGAAAAGGAAGAGGGACACAATAAAAGAAAATTACAGAACACATACACACAAGCTTTTACAGACACAACATTAACACAGACCACCACGAACAACAAGAAGTCACAAATAGAAACATCACAACATTACAAAGGGAATAGAGAGTCATAGGCATAGGTGACAGAAGCATAATAAGCGGGACACAGTAACTGTTTATATCACCATATTGAGCCAAGGCCCAACAAGAATGAATACTTTGTCCCCATTTCTGACCTTAAGGGGCAACTGATGCCAGCAATATATTTAATATATATGTTTTTTTTTTATCTTATACTCCAATAAGACACTTGTTAATTTGACAAACATTTTCAGTGAAGTTATGGAAAGTCATCTCTCAACTATTTTTACACTCAGATACAGATAAAAATCTCACAACATATAAATAATGATGGTTCTGTTTTATCGTTTATTCAGTTACCTTAACAAAAATAATGTATTACAATATGCTACCATCATGTGCTATGTTAGATTTATATGCACTTGTTATTTTAAACACTGACCAATGAAACACAATCTCCAAGTGAGTGTTTTTTCTGGTGTTTCTTCATGTCAGAGGCTTGTAACAATATAAAATGATCAAGTGCAATATGTCTCTTGATATAGGGAAATATTTTCTAGTTGGGCCTTATCCACAACCACTAGAATACAGAAGTCACACCAACCACCAAAACTGAACACACACAGGTAATACAGAAAACAAAAAAGACAGAATAGAGAAAATCAACAAAAGCAGAGCGATTCTCACAGTGACAGTAGCCAGCAGGCCCTCAGGCACGTTTGCCACGATGATGCCAATTAGGAAGATGACGGCCTCTAGCCAGCTGTAGCCCAGGATGATGGACAGGATGAAGAAAGTAACTCCCAGGAAGACAGCCACGCCAGTGATGATGTGGATGAAGTGCTCAATCTCCTTGGCGATGGGTGTCTTGCCAGTCTCAAGGCCAGAGGTCAGAGTAGCAATGCGGCCCATGACAGTCCGGTCTCCGGTACACACCACAATACCACGAGCTGTACCTGCAGGAAGAAGGAAATGCATCACATCTAACATGTTTTATGCATGTTGTTTCTGCAGTTGTTTTAACATTTCTGCACACTGGACATCAGTTCTGTTATCAAGCACGTATCAAACAGTGTGTCACAATTCTTTCAGAGCATCAAGCATCGAACCTACGTTGCTCAAGAGAAGAGAAAGACATGCATCAAGACTCTTTTCAGTCTTGGCCCCCCAGTGGCAAAATAAAGTCTCTCTTGCGAACAGTCCCTGCTTGCTTTTTTTTTCTATATATGGAATAATCTTTTCTTTTCACTCTTGTCCATATTTTTTGATAACTTTGTATTAACCTCTGATGTTTCTTTGACAGGGTTTTATACAGTTCCGAACATCTTTTAAGACAACGTGTTCGGAAGTGTAACATTTAGCCTGAAAGGTATTTTTTAGGGGTGCACCGAAAATTCAGCCACCGAAATTTTCGGGCCGAAAATGGCAACGAAGGCACTTCCGGTTTCGACCAAATTTTATAATTTATATTTTGGACCGAAACGGTGATGACGCAGATGACGCAACCACGGCCTCCCTGCACCAGACTGGATTAGAGCCACTGTGTCTGCTGTGTCCGCGCGTTTCTATAT